>JAOTRA010000012.1:2702169-2712892 GCA_026260255.1 Pseudolaguvia tuberculata | reverse complement strand
GCGGACAGGGTAGGGTGGAGAAGAATGATCCGCTGTGGCGACCCCTAACGGGAGCAGCCGAAAGGAGAAGAAGAAGTGGTAGATGCCGGTGCCAACGATATCCACCTTCACCAGTCGGAGACGACTAAGGTTAATTTTATATAGGTGTTAAATTTGGTGAAGGAAATGTCCGATGTCGTAGTATGCTCTGGTCCCATTCCAATGTGACGGGGCGACATAGTCTACAGCAGGTTACGGTCGCTAAACCGCTGGATGTCCAGGTGGTGCTCCGAGAACAAATTACACTTTATTGAAAATTGGCGAGTGTTTGAGGGCAAACATGGCCTGTTAGGGCGAGAGGGTGTCCATCCCACTCGGGAAGGGGCTGCTGTCTTGTCATGCAACATAACCCATAGTCTTAGGACAGGCCTAGTTAATCGCTGACTGTCCAGAGCCCAGGCCATGGAGCAGGTGGTCAGAGCTTAGATCGACCATCTGCTTGCTGCTTAGAGTTGTCATCTAGGACACCTAGGACTTTTAATATTGAGACTGTGTCTGTTCTCCGACCTAAAAATAGGTTTAGAAATAATCAGAAGGTGTGTTTTAATAATCTAATTAATATAGTAACTTACACAGAACCTGCTGATCACACAGACCGCTCCTCTGATCTGAAGTTTGGATTATTAAATATTAGATCTATTGCATCTAAATCTCTTATTGCTAATGAAATGATTACAGAAGTTTGATGTCCTGTGTTTAACAGAAATCTGGACTAAGCAGAATGAGTATGCAGCATTAAATTAAGCGAGTCCCCCAGCGTACAGCTACATACATCAGCTTCGTCTAACCAGTAGAGGTGGAGGTTTAGCCGTTATTTAGAATAACAGTTTAAAGATTATACAAAAACAGGAATATAATTTTGACACGAGTCAGTCGATTCCAATCATTATTATTTACAGACAACCAGTGTCACGTCCTCCTCTGGTGTGAGTGTCTCCAGCCCGTTGCCGGTGTGCTGCTGAGTCTCATCTAGCGCTGATTTGCGCATGGTTATAAGCCGGTAGAATTCTCCTGGGGGCTGTTGGATTATTTTTCATCTTTCGCCCTTTTTTCCTTCACGGTATTTTCGTCAGTTTAAATTTCGTGGGTTTTTTTACATTTGTTTTTGCTTTTTTCCTAAATAAATGGATAATTTATTACTCGCCAATCCTGCGTGTGGGTGCGCTCTTCATTCCCGATCCTGCTCCCCCCCCTTGCCTGACAACCTGCACCATACTCTGAATTTCTTGGAGAATTTGCAGGTTTTGTTTCGAACCTGGTGGTCTCTGTCGATAGAGCACTAATTGCGATTTTAATATTCATTTAGAAAATACAGGCGACCCTCTAAAGACAGCATTTTCATCTATACTCGACTCAGTGGGAGTCAAACAGTGTGTTATAGGTCTCACACATTAAGCAGGTCACACATTAGACTTGATATCATCCTTTGGTATAAATGTAGTGAATGTAGAGATAATACCACAATGTGAAATAATCTCTAATCACTGTATCGTTTCATCTAAAATAACCGTTAGTCAGAATGTACACGTAGCCCCATGTTACCGCATGAAACATACATTTACATCTATGACTACCCAATATTTTATAAACCGTCTCCCAGATTTATCCACTAAGATTGGATAACCATTGGGTCACATGGAACTCGATCAGGCAAGGATTACCTAGAATCTACTCTGCGTAACACTTTAGATAGCGTAGCCCCAGTTAAAAGACAATTAGTTAAAGAAAAAAAGCTCGCACCGTGGTTTAATAATCATGGTCTCTAAAACAGAGCGCCAGAAAAATAGAGCAAAAATGACCATTATTATATAAATGATTATTAGTATTTCAGACAGCATGGAAGGAGAGCCTCCTGGCTTATAAAAAAGCTCCTAGTGAGGCCAGAACAGCCTACCTCTCCTCCCTTATAGAAAATAACAGGAATAATCCCAAGTTTCTGTTTAACACTGTAGCTAAATTAACTAAGAATCGGACCACCACTGACATCTCCACCACTTCAGCCTGCAGCAGTGAGGATTTCAGAAACTTCCTTGATGACAAAATTGTAAAGATTAGGTAGACAATTCAGAATGCTAAGATAGTTCCTTTAAATAGCTATGATGATTTAGAATGTGCTACCCTGTTAGAAAATTTCTGTCCCATAGAATTAATTTCATTCATCTCTTCTGCAAAATCATCAACATGTATATTGGATCCGGTGCCAACCCAATTCTTTAAGCAAGTGGTTCCGTCTGTAACAGAACCCCTACTGAAAATAGTTGATACTTCATTCAGCAGTGGGTAATTGTTTAAATTAGCAGTGATAAAACCTGACCTTGACCTTAGTAAGGTGTCAAATTACAGGCCAATATCGAACCTTCCTTTTATTTCCAAAATCTTAGAAAAAGTAGTAGCACAGTAGTAATGTTTGTATCTACAGCAAAATAACATTCATGAATTTTTATCAATTAGGTTTTAGGCCTTATCACAGCACTGAGACTGCACTTGTTAAGATAGTAAACGATCTGCTATTGGCCTCTGATCAGGGCTGCGTCTCTCTCCTAGTTCTATTGGATCTTAGCGCAGCTTTCGACACTATAGATCATGACATTCTCCTAAATAGATTAGAGAAGGTAGTAGGTATAAAAGGGATGGCCCTTGCCTGGCTCAGGTCCTATTTAACAGACCGCTATCAGTTTGTTGATTTAAATGGCGACCACTCGACATGCTCAAGCCTTAAGTGTGGGGTTCCCCATGGCTCAGTGCTCGGTCCTCTACTATTTTCATCATTTATGCTCCCACTCTGCAATTTAATCCGTAAACATGATGTTAGGTTCCACTGTTACGCCGATGACACACAGCTGCACATTTCAGCTTGACCAGATGCGAAACGTCAGTTAGATAAAATAGAATTATGTATTAATGACATTAGAAACTGGATGTTAAGCAACTTTCTGCTGCTAAATCCAAAAAAAACAGGTTCTTTTACTGGGACCGCCAGTAGCCAGAAATAAGTTTTCTAATCTCACTTTAACACTAGATGGTCTGTCTGTAGCATCAAGTGCAACAGTCAAAGATTTGGGTGTGATCTTAGATTCCAATCTCACATTTAATGCCCATATAGATAATATTACTAAAATAGTCTTCTTTCACCTTTGGAATATCTCAAAAAGTAGGAATTTTCTGCCATTAAATGATGCAGAAAAATTAGTCCATACCTTCATCACGTCTAGGCTGGATTATTGTAACGCTCTGCTTTCTGGATGTCCAGCAAAACTTATAAATAAACTTCAGTTAGTTCAGAACGCAGCAGCGAGAGTCCTTACTAGCACCAAGAGTTTTGAACATATCATCCCTGTTCTATCCACACTGCATTGGCTCCCGGTGAGATTCCGTATAGATTTTAAAATACTACTTTTACTAAATGGTCTCACACCTCAGTACCTTATTGATCTAGTGGTGCCCTATGTTCCGCCACACCCTCTTCATTCAAAGGATGCGGGCTGTCTATCAGTACCACATGTAAATAAAGTTACAGCAGGGGGCAGAACGTTTTCATATAATGCCCCAAAATTATGGAACAGTCTACCAGTTTATGTCCGAGAATCAGGCACAGTCTCAATATTTAAGTCTAGATTAAAGACCCATTTAGTTAGTCAGGCATTTCAGTGTTAGTCCTCTTTAGATAAAGGAGCAGACCGATGGGATTTGCGAATATTGAGTATTATGGTGATCTGATGCTGTCATCCGGACTCTTACCGATCACTCAGTTGTCTTCGGTGGTGGTCTGGTTGCGTTACATATCAGGGATCCCTCATGTCTGTGCCTCCCTCTGGTTCTCCTTTTTGTTAGGCTGTACTAGTTAGTTTGGCTGGAGTCCTTTCCTGCTCTGAACTCTATCAGTATCTTACAACCTCAATAACATTTATACAGTAAATTTTATCCCCCCACCTTTTATCCCCCCATCTCTTTTGTCGAGGTATAAGTGCCCCTCCACCGCGTTGGATCGGGAGCGTCATGTATTGGCTTGGTCATCACATTCCCGCGATGTCTTTGGACGTCACCCCATTTCCAGCCACCAGAACTGTTTTCACTTAGACTTACACATACACATACACATACACATATACATTAATTTCTGTTCAACCCAAATGAGGATGGGTTCCCGGTTGAGTTTGGTTCCTCTCTAGGTTTCTTCCTAATCCCACTCTAAGGGAGTTTTTCCTTGCCACTGTCGCCTCGGCCTGTTCATCAAGGTCAAACTCATCATTCATCTATTTATCATTCATTCTGTAAAACTGCTTTGAGGTAATAACTGTTGTAAAAAGCGCTATAGAAATAAAATTGAATTGAATTTAATTGAATATATGCGATCACACAGACATTAAGGAGAATGTCTCAAAAAATATCATTAATGAACGATTGAAAAACTGCCAGGGCATTGCAGAGACCGTAGTGAATGACCAGATACTCATAGTGACCCTTAGGGGTGATGAAGGCAGTCTTCCACTCATCCCCACGGCGAATTTGAACCAAATTATAAGCACTGCGGAGGTCCAATTTTGTAAAGATACGCGTCTCACGCAATTGCTCAAGAGCTGATGGCACCAGTGGGAGAGGATAGTGGTTCTTTACTGTGAGACTATTTAACCCCCAATATTTATGCAAAGACATAGGCTCCCGTCCTTTTTCTCTATAAAGAAAAATAATGCTGCGGCTAGCGATGACGAAGGCGGGATGTGGCCCAACTTTAGGGCTTCTTCGATATATTGGTCTAACGCCACCATTTCGGGCATGTCACAAGGCGTTCGAATACCTCCCGCAGTTGGTTAATAAAATAATCGCTGGAGTTCCTCAATCTCTCGTTAGTCTCCCACATCGCAGCAGCCCAGTCTAATGTGCGTTCTGAGTGTAAGTATATTAAAAAGGCGCACTTCTTACCCTCAGAGAAGAATCTCTTCTCCACATTACCCTGTCCACTACATCTGCCTCTTTTACCCCAAATACTTGCATATCTTCCCTCACCACATCCATAAACCTCCTCTTTGGTCTTCCTCTTTTCCTCCTACCAATATACTGCATGTCCTTCCTCTGCACATGTCCAAACCATCTCAACGTAGCTTCCCTCACCTTGTCTCCAAAACATCCTACATGCGCCGTCCCTCTAATAAACCCATTTCTAATCCTAGGACTTTGCATCCTTCTATTATGGAAAAATTAAATAAGTTTGCTAGATTTTCATCATCTCTCCAAGTAATCTTATATTACCTACCTATGACATGTTTCCTCCTTGACTGTCACACTTTTAAACCTTAGGACCAGAAAAAGTTTCAAAATGTCACACTATCCTTCAATCCCATTCAGGATTTTGCATGTGTTGTTTTCAACCTACCAATGTTTTCACACACCACATCAATGCTATGCTTTCTTAAATACCACTCAGCATATGAATTTAATAAAAAGGATCAAAAGTGTTTTTGGTTGTTGCACTTTGATTTGTGTTTTATTTTATCAGTGTTGACCTGTTCAATTATGTGACTCAAAGCAATTTTCTATGTCACTCTAGATGTTGTAAATTTAAATGCAACTACAAAACATCTGACATTTGTGATTTCCAAAAAAGATTTGCTACCATGATATTACAGATTTATAGATTAATAGATCATCTCCAGAAAGGCACCAAGCAATTATATTATATAAAACAACATCTAAGCTATATTTTTGCATTTTTCTTAAGTCCTTTTCTATTCAAGAAATTCTCAAGTTAAATTGATTTTAATCAAAGATTTATTCTCAACATTTGGATATTGCTAATTAAATAAAATTAAAATTATGTATAGAAGATCCCATCCAACATTGTTGGCATATTTGTTAAGAACAAATCAGATAGTTTTGTCAAAATTTTATGTGAAACGTAGTAGCTCAATGTTTGGATAATAAAATTCTGAAACGTGTTGACTTCTCAGAACCACAAAGCAGCCACTGCTACTAGGCAAACACTTAAGACAAAATAATTAAGTCAGGTCCTCCAAAGTAAAAAATGATAGACAGCAGACTGTTACTTCCAAGTTTAAAGGCTCTGTTCTAAACTTAAAAAAAGCCTAAATAGGTTCCTCGGAGGCAACCCTCCTATTTTAAGAATGGGACAGCATTAAAAAATCCCCCAGAACAGAACAAAATGACATTGTTTAATTAGCATATTAAGTGAGGCGGTAGGTTGTAAAGCTGTATACTGAGGAAGCAGCAGAGCTGTGTTTAAGTAAGGCGCCATATTTGAGTGCTTAGGGCCCGATCAGCTGTTAGGTGTTTATTGCTTTTCTTTCAATCAGCTGACAGCAAGCTTGCCTACGAGCCCAGCCTGATCTGGCAGTGTGCTTGATGTATATGCTTGTGGCCCTGTGATGGACTGGCGACCTGTCCAGGGTGTACCCCTCAGTCTTGCCCTACGTGCGTTGGAATAGACTCCAACAGACCCGTGACCCTGAATTAGGAAATAAGCATTTAAGATGAATGAATGATATGCTTGCTTCTTCAACCATAATTTTCCAGACTAAACATGCTATAAAAAAACCTTCATAAAATCTAGCAAAATAAAAGTTACAATTGTGCAATTTTAATGAGTGTAAAAATAAGACCAGTTAAACTTATGTTACAGGAAGTTGAGGTTAATTTGGAACAGGTAAGCACTCAAAGAGCAGATTTAGAGTCTTACAGAGAATTCAGGCTAACGGAAGCAGAATAACTAACATGACATAGAACTTGGGATTGATTTGAGAAACAGGACGAACAGGAGCTTGGGAACATGGGAATTCCTGTAAGTATTGTGTTTGCATGATTAATTATAGGAGTGTTCCTACAAGGGAAACCAGACAATGTACCTGTTAACCTGACATTAATATAGGGAGTGAGAGTGATTAGTAAATGCTTGACAGGTGTGCATATTTAGTACTCTGGTGATTGGAAGTGGAGTTTCAGTGACGACTGACTTTTCACAATGTGTGCTTAAATTATATTAAAAATGACATATAATAGATTGAAGTACAATAATATAATTATTTAAAAGTTGCTATTTAAAATACATTTCTGACTTTTAGGGTGGCTTTTCCTTTTGTATTTTTTACAGTACCTTTTTTGCAATTCCACCCGTAAGTTATTTGGACTGTTACATTATACCTAATGTCCTAAAACAGAGTGATAATCCATGGATGCATTTTATAAAATACTTCTTTCTTGTTCTTCTTCTAAAATTTTACAAAAAAGTTAAAAAAGACAAAAATTAAAGTTGTTTATCATTTTAACCATATATGTCAGAGCAGTAAACAATGAAATGAAATAAAGTTTCTCTAGAACCTTGGTGCTACATACAAGACGAAATTAGTGCAGACACAGGATACGTGCAGGTTATACAAAAATAACAACACAAAAACAGACACAGACTAAATGGAGATGAACCAACATTAAAAGCAAAGATGAATTTCCAGGGTAAATAAAATGGTCTGCATGTAACAGTCACAAACTCCTCTCCTTACACCATTTTGAAAACCGTTTAGCCCGTTTAGCTAAATGGTGTCCAGAACTGGATTTGGATGTAGTCCAGTTAATTTTCCATAAAGCAGACGTTATATACCCACAATGTTTCCCCGCATCTGCTTCCTCACACATTGATAATGCTTTTTCAAGCCCCCAGCATGAGGCAATGCCGTGATTTAAGTTTAAGATAGTGCCTGGATCAAGCATCTGTGTGGTGTGCTTGAAAACAGGCAAATGAGAACAATTTCTAAAGGCCCAAACTAAATATAAAAAAAATCTGCTACTGATATTTAAAACCATTTTTGCAATATCAGTTTTATATTGAAGCCATCTTGTAAGGATTTTTAAAAATTGCATTCAAGACCATTCAAGTACTTATGTTTATAAACAAACAAACAAACTACTTTATCATGTACTGTATTCATTTTGTTCTTACAGTAATGAAACTTGTGTTCAAATAATCAGTTGTCTTGACTGAGTATTGGTTTCCCTGCTTTGTAGGTTTTTTTCTTGACATTGCTTCATTATTGCATGTTCTGTCAGCTAAATTAAACATATTAATAAAATAAAAATAAAAAAAACATTAAAAAAATAAGAAGCCCATTTTATATGTTAAGCGAAGCTTTTGGTCTAAATGAAAACATTAATAAAAGTCTATTAAGGGGTATTCAAGTACACAAGGCTGCAAATTACTCAGTACAGTCAGTGACTGTCTGATTTGCAGTTCAATAATTGTTTGTCTCTATGTATCTTAATCCATGTTTGTGTTTGATCATCTGCCCTCATTTCACTCCTCTTCATGCTAAGTGCTCTCATGTCACTCTTTAATGTGTTTTGCCTACTATTAAAAATTTATCCTTGTTTCCTTGGTCACAGATCATCAAGGTATTCTGCTCTGACTGCTTGGCAATCCTTTTCTTTGGCGAGAGGGAACAGCTGGTGGAAATTAAGACACCAGATTGTGTTACTTACACCAGCCAGTGCAACTGATGCTGATAGCTTCAGAACCCAGAATGCAGTCTGTCAGCAATGGGGCTCACTGGAGAGTGTGACCAAATAAGGGTGCAAAAGAAAGTATGGGGAATTAGAGGGGGCGCTGTCTTGTCTTTGACATAAGAAGTTATAGTGGCTGAAATCAAAACTGTGTGTGCTAAGTACAAAATAGGTTTAAACTTAAAACATTTAAAAAATATATATATTTACAAAACACAAATAAAACATTTAAAGCAATTATAGTTTAATTATACACACCAAGAGGTGTATAATTACAAGAGATTGTAGGTTCAAGTTCCAGAACAATGTAGTTACAACCACTGGGGCCCTGTGTATGGTCCTTGAATTATTTCGTCACAACCACAAACTTAAATGTTCTTTATTTAGATTATATGTAAAAGAAATTGTTTTAAAATGTTAAAGAAAGTTTCAATCTGTGTAGTGTGCAATTGTATTCAGCTCCTTGTACTCTGATACCCCTTAAATAATATCAATGCATTCAATTCAGAACTCAACGAATTAGTAATTTATGTCTCGCTATAATTACATCTGTTCTGTAAGAGCCTTAATGGTTTGTTAGCTATCACTAGTGATCTTGGTCATGAAGGAACTCACCAGGCAGATCAGGAATAAAGTTGTGGAAAAGATTAAAGCATTAATTCATTCATTCATTCATTCATTCATTCATTCATTCATTCATCTTACCCTCTTATTCCCTAATTTTGGCTCACAGGGGTCTGCTGGAGCCTATCACAGCACATAAGGCAAGCAGCAGGGGTACACCCTGGACAGGTCGCCAGTCCATCACAGAGCACACATCGACGAACAGCCACTCACTACTATGGGCAATTTAGAATCACCAATCAACTTAATGTACATGTTTTTGAATTCTAGGAAGAAACCCACACAAGCAAACATGCAAACTCCACACAGAAAGATCCCTGGCCCGGAAATTGAAACCGGGACCTTCTTGTTGTGAGGAAACAATGCTTACCATTATGCCACTGTGCTGCCCGAGTTTAAAGCAGTGTTAGATAATTAAAAAATCTTTGAACATCTCAATGAGCGCTGTTTACTCAATCATCCAAAAATGGAAAAGGTCATCATCCAAAAACTGCAAACCTACCAAGACTGTCAGAGTGGCTGGGAGAGCAGGATCGGGAATTAAGAGCGCACCCAAACGCAGGATTGGCAAGTTTAAATTGTCCATTTATTGAGGGAAATAGGGCTAACAACAAAAAATAAATAAAAAGAACAACGATATTTAAACTAAAGAAAATACCGTAAAAAAAGGACGGGACAAAACTTGACGAGACGAGACAAGACAGGATCGCAAACATAAGCTTGAGCATGAACAAGACATTCAGGGAAAATGGCGAGGATGATCCAACGGCCCCTAGGAGAAAACTACCGGCTTATAACACACGCAAATGAGCGCTTGACGAGACTCAGCTGCGCGCTGGAGACGCTCATCCCAGAGGAGGACATGACAGTACTCTCCCTCTCTATGAACGCCTCCTGGCGTTCCCATTGGGGCCCCTCCGGGAGAAAGAGGAGCAAGGCCGAGAACCAGGATATGACGAAAGAGGGGAACCTGAACCTGACCTGAGCATGACAAGAAAGGGGGGACCTGAACCTGACCTGAGCATGACGAGAAAGGGTGAACCCGGACCTGATGAGAAAGAGGGAACCTGACCTGAACATGGCGAGAAAGGGGAAACCTGACCTGACCTGAACATGGTGAGAAAGGGGAGAATCTGAGCTGAACATGGCGAGAAAGGGGGGAACCTGAGCTGACCTGAAACTGAGATAGACGAGAAAGGGGAAACCTGAGCTACCTGAACATGGCGAGAAAGGGGGGAACCTGACCTGACCTGAACATGGCGAGAAAGGGGGGAACCTGAGCTGAACATGGCGAGAAAGAGGGGAACCTGACCTGAGCTAACCTGACAAGAAAAGGGGAACCCGGAACTGATGAGAAAGGGGGAACCTGACCTGACCTGAATGTGGTGAGAAAGGGGGAACCTGACCTGACGTAAACATGGCGAGAAAGGGGGAACCTGACCTGACCTGAACGTGTCGAGAAAGGGGGAACCTGACCTGACCGTGGCGAGAAAGGGGGAACCTGACCTGACCTGAACGTGGCGAGAAAGGGGGAACCTGACCTGAACGTGGCGAGAAA
>JAOTRA010000012.1:2612886-2631686 GCA_026260255.1 Pseudolaguvia tuberculata | reverse complement strand
ACAGAGGAAGTGAAAGCCTAGAACTCGGGCGAGGGCGCCCTCTGCGGGCGGTCCTCCGAAGGCATAGTCCTTACAACCAGGCTGGAAAGACTGAATCTGCAATAGG
Organism: Pseudolaguvia tuberculata; assembly: GCA_026260255.1. NCBI lineage: Eukaryota > Metazoa > Chordata > Actinopteri > Siluriformes > Sisoridae > Pseudolaguvia > Pseudolaguvia tuberculata. The sequence goes on along the minus strand of JAOTRA010000012.1, from coordinate 2,631,580 downwards.
TAAGCAGCTTGATGTGAAGAAATCAACTGTGGAAGCAATTATTAGAAAATGGAAGACATACAAGGCCACTGATAATCTCCCTTGATCTGGAGCACCCTGCAAGATCTCACCCCATGGGGTCAAAATGATCACAAGAGCAAAAATCCCAGAACCACACGGAGGGACCTAATGAATGACCTGCAGAGAGCTTGGACCAAAGTAACAAAGGCTACCATTAGTAACACACTATGCCGCCAAGGAATCAAATCCTGCAATGACCGATGAAACCAAAATAGAACTTTTTGGTAAAAAAAAAAAACTCTACTCGTCGTGTTTCTGCAAGGGGACCAGAACGACTGATTCATGTTAAGGAAAGATTCAATGGGTCCATGTATCATAAGATTTTGTGTGAAAACCTTCCATCAGCATGAGCATTGAAGATGAAACATGGCTGGGTCTTTCAGCATGACAATGATCCAATACACACCACCTGGGTAACAAACAAGTGGCATCTTAAGAAGCATTTCAAAATCCTGCAGTGGCCTAGCCAGTCTCCGGATCTCAACCCCATAGAAAATCTTTGGAGGGAGTTGAAAGTCTGTGTTGCCCAGCGATAGCCCCAAAACATAGGAACAGAGGAATGGGCCAAAACAACAGTGTGAGAAACAGGGTGTGAAAACCTTGTGAAGACTTACAGAAAATGTTGGACCTATTAACATAACAAACTAATCACTGATAAAACATTAATAAAAAAAATCTAATTTTCATGAAAATATGTTGGCTATTAGTGTTGGCTTTTTTTTGGTAAAATTGTAGAATTGGAAGGAAAAAAGTTTAAAATTGAGTTATATTAAAGATGTATAGTAGAGATGTTTTTTAAAGCTTAGAATGCCACTTACAGTCTAGGCTGTAGAAGTGTAGAATGTACAGTCACTTACCAGCACCACTTCTGTCACACACATACACACACAGAAGTGCTTGGAAATGAAATATTCTGCTGATTAAATTGATAAAAGTTGAGCCAACACTGCAGCATGTTCCAATTTCTGAGTGTCAATGATGATCACACGGAACCCTGGGTTGGCCTAACTTTGATGTTGTACTGGCTATTATCAAAACAAAATTGAATTTCTCCTTCAACCTTTTATTCCTCATCAAACTCTTGTTAATATAAGTATAGTACAGTATTTTAGCGACATACATTCTCACTCACTGCAGTGGTCCACCTCAAAACCTGCATGTCTAGAGTGATGCTGCGGGTTTGGTTTGTCTCAGAGCTTTTGTGATACAGGTTTGGAGGCTTGGCTGAGCTTTACGTTAGGTCAGCAGGCTTATTATCATAGACGAGTCCCCAGGTAGTTGTGAAGGCTGCTGGAATTCTATCATGGTTTTTCAGACAGCTCCTATGACAATTAGTTTGCTCACAAAACAAACAGTGTATACAAAATTTCCTATGACGATCCTGATACAGAACCTTCATCTGTCAGACTCTAAGCCTTGTCTGTGTCATGCATAATGTGTTTTTAATTGCTTATGAAAAAGTCTGTTCATGCCCACCCTTCTTTTTGTCTTTTTCTACAGAGTCGATATATCACTCTGTATCAATTCTGGACAGACACACTTTAGACCCTTCTTAGGTTTTTTTCCTACTGGTGCAGTACATCACTCACTGCCTGTCACACCGCTGAAAACAGCTGCTTCTATGTCACCGAAAATCAAGGCTCCCTTACTCCACCTTCCAATGTGCTAAAACCAGCACATAAAAGCAAGGAGATGACAGACTGGCTAATATGTTTGTCCATGTCTGACAAGAGCTAAACCTGTCCGGTCAGCCTTTTCTTTATTTTATTATGTTGGAAGCAGCAAATGCTTAGGCTTCATAGATAAAAATGGTAAAGGTAACTCAGTAGTAGCCTGTTTCATGTCTTTAAGGCCGCATTATGATTTCTTCTAGCTGTATGATAAAGAAATCAGCTCTAGTGTGTCTCTCAGATGGACCACAGAGAGAACAAGAAGTAAACTCATGTACTGTGTAATCACATAGTGTTTCTGTAGTTTTTATCCAAGCCTGATTACGGAATGGGAATGTAAAATCCAGTGGTAAAGAAGAATGTAAAATCAATTGTTCTGCTGCGCTAATCTGCTCCAGCTCCTGGAGAGTTGCAGTCAGGAACCCCTTTGCTTTATTGTATTACATCATGTGACATAAGTTTTGTCATAGCAAATCTATCCATTTGTTTTTGACTGAATAGTGTCCACAAACTGAACCCACTTTTTATGTCTTAAAAATAGCCACAAGAAGGACACTTTAACACTATACTGCACAACATGGGTTTTGTAGAGAAACCAATGCCTTCATTTTGATGTTTAAATTAAATATATGGAGTAAAAGCACTTCATAGCAAAACCAAACAATTCTCTTTCAACCAGTTCAGTTGTATTTGCTTCACTAATGGATGTTGTTGCAAATCAGCTTTTCAGAAAAATTATTCCCTAATTATTCCCGAGTTTGGAGCCAATCCCAGCACGTATAGGGCGAGGGGCACGGCTACACCCTAGACAGGTTGACAGTCCATCATAGGGCACACATAGGCAAACAACCACTCACACACATTCACTTCTATGGGCAATTTAGAATCACCAATCAACCTAATGTACATGTTTTTGGACTGGGGGAGTGAACCAGAGAACCCACAGGAAATCCACGCAAGTGCTTGGAGAACATAGACAAACTCATATGCAAACTCTGCACAGAAAGATCCCCAACCCAGGAATCAAACCCGGGACCTTCTTGTTGTGAGACAGCCTCTGCTAACCACTATGCCACCATGCCGCCCGTCATAGCACCTCTCCTCTCTTACATTTGAATTTTGTTCTGACATTAAATCTTCTCAGAGGCTATAATGTTTTCTCATGTTTGTTTCTATTCCCTACCAATAGGATACGCCCAACATCTCCTTAGCATAACCTAATGATCAAAATATTCAGCAATATGACCACCATATTCAACCTATTAACATAAATGTAATAACGATGTAGGAATACAGTGTACATATCCCTTGGCTGAGCTAGTCAACCCCATTATTCAACCAGAATACTCACCAGGTTGTTAAGATGAACGAATAAAAAACACACATATACAACACTAGCACCATGTAAAAGTGGTGTTTCACATCAATAAGCATGTCCTTGTTCTCTGACCTCTACTGTGTAGTCTAGTGCAGAGTATGTGGTGCAACAGCTTTGTTGCTTTAGAATGTATTACATTTACAGCCTAAAGGTAACAAGTCAGTTAAATGGGTTTGCCGTAGCTGAAAACCTAAAAAATGAAAAATTTTTTACATTCATTTCTGTGTTAACAGGTACATTCAGGGCGCCTCTTCTCCTAAAGATATGGTCATCATTGTGGATGTGTAAGTATTGCCACCACACACACACTTCTTATGGCAAAAGAAGACACAGTCATTCGCTGTGATGCTCTAGTGCCATCTGTTGACTAAAGAAATAAAGAATTTCACAAATAAAGAATTTCACTTTACTATAATAGGCGTGCCCAAATTTTTTATATTGCATTTAATTTCAATGAAAAATAGTATTATCTTTGTAAAATGTTATCAAATTGTTGGTTAATCTCCAGCAGTAAGTGCTGGTATACTGACTGTGTTTAAGGTTTTTTAGGCTGAGACAATGCTGCTAAATGATTATTGACATATATAAAAATACTTTTATTGATAATAGAAATCTTTACTCTTAAGGGTAAAATGACTGAAATCAGGTCAGAATCATCTTAATTGGTCAATGAAGTGCATATGTGAAGTTGATTTTATATGATTACATGATTTACTTTAGCAACATTTTAAGTTACTCTGACAATTGAGTTCTTGGAAATCTTTAAGGTAGGTGGATTAGTTCACAGACATACAGCTGATTGTATAAACCTATTCTTAAACCAGCCAAATGCGTTTTTGACCATGAAAACACAGGTTACTGGATGGATCACCTGTTGAGGACAAGTCCTTTTGTGTGTGTCTGTTTATGACATCCTTGACTGTCATACAGTCTAAAATGATTACATCTGAGATTCTACAGTGTGACATGCTGTCATGCTCGTACAGTCTGAAAAACAGCATTTGCAAAAGACTTAACACTTCTCCTTTCGCCTGCTCTCGTTAGGGGTCACCACAGCGGATCACGCTTCTCCACACTACCCCATCCGCTACATCTGCCTCTTTCACCACTATTACACTACTACACTAGCTTCTTTCACCACATCCATAAACCTCCTCTTTGGCCTTCCTCTTTTCCTCCTGCCCTCCATCCTCAGCATTCTCCTACCATTATACTGCATGTCCCTCCTCTGCACATGTCCAAACCATCTCAACTCAGTCTCTCTCACCTTGTCTCCAAAATATCCTACATGCGCCGTCCCTCTAATAAACTTATTTCTAATCCTGTCCATCCTTGTCACCCCCAATGAAAATCTCAGCATCCTAATTCTGCCACCTGCAGCTCCGCCTCCTGTCTTTTTGACAACGGCACTGTCTCTAAACCATAACATCGCTGGTCTCACTACAGTTCTATAAACTTTCCCTTTCACTCTTGCCGAAACTTGTCTATCACAAATCACTCCTGCCACTCTTCTCCATCCGTTCCACCCTGCCTGAACTCTTTTCTTCACTTCTCTAACATACAATACCATATTCAATAAAATTATACAGATCAAAACCTTCACTTCAATTCCATGCACATCAGACAGCAGAATGAGAAATAACATGATCACCATTTCTTTAAGTGTGGTTCTTTAAGTTGAACTTCTGAGTTGAGATACTGTTGGGATTTTTATGCACAATAAAATCTAACAAGCAATTTTGTTGGATAATGTCATGTACAGTCAAGTAGGAGCTGTCAGAAAGACACTTACTCTTGAACTGTCTGGTATGAGAGAGCTTATGGACACTGGGGCACTGTTGTTGGTTACAGATGTGGTCTGTTGTAGCATATCCTTCTTGTCCTTCTTAATGTGTAATATATCCTGACATGATTGTAAGGCATGGGGTCACAAACTAATACAGCTCAATCTCTACATTGTACCATGTATTTTCATATGAATATGTATTTTGACAATAAAGGTTTCCAAACAAAATTTACTTCAGTTATTACCAGAAATGCACCAGAATAATTCAATTGTGATGAAGCACGTGAAATCTGTTGTTTCTTATTTTGATATTTTATAAATCTATTAAAATTAATGCTTATTTGTCAGTACAGGACAATAAAAACAATAAATTAATCTAGCATTAGGTGACCAAATAAAGACTTTTACAGTTATATATTGCCAAACATTTGTGGTCACTTGATTAGATCAAGACCATCAGATTATGTGTTTTTAGACATCTTATTCCAGATGTACTCTATATTTTTATGTTAGATTGAGGTCCTCTATTCTATTAAAATGTCCACTACAATTTGAAGCTTGAATACAAGATTTGGGTTTATTTAGCTACAAAAGTTTTAGTGATCAGACACTAACAAGTTAGGATGTCTGGAGGGTTCTTGATGTTCCAGTTTATCTCAAAGGTGTTAAAGGTGCAGAACATTCAAGTTTTGGAGTAATATCTAATTATAACACACCATGTGATAATGGAGATCAGGGATTTTGCACTCATGATCATTGTCATTCTGGAACAGTTTTGGGCAGAGTTTGTTAACTTACAGTGAAGGAATAATGTAATTCTACAACATACAGAAACATTCTAGACAACTGTGCACTTCCATATTTGTTCCAACAGTTTGGAGAGGGAACTACAGGCCAGGTGACTACAAACATTTGTATAATACAGTAATAGTAATTGTAGTCAATCCGGACAATGTAATGTTCTGTTACAGACTGACCCATCCTCTACACTAAGGTAAAATGTTGTGACCCTCGCACAAAAGACTGTAAGTTTCTTTGTGGGTCTCTAAGCTTTAATCTTCTCTGATGTCTCACACAAGCCTTTTGTCATTCTGTAAAAGATCAGACATCAGACTTTGCCTAAATACTGCATGGAATGTATTTGCCTCTGACCACCATGATATGGTCAAGGTTATGGGAATGCCCCTGCAACATGATTAGGTGTTTGGACAGGTTTTTAACATTTTAATTCCATTTACTAGACACTTATTTGCAAATTATATGGCTTCAGTACAGGCTTTATTAGGGTCCAGATGTGTTTTGTACACCTCCATAAAACAGACAGTATGACCTTAGAAATAGCAGAGCTGCCACTGATCGTCAGAGAAATTTCTTTGTTTCATCCATGGATTTACAGTGATTAGCTGTAAAAATAAAGCAATCATTCGCTCCTTCAGAAAGTGTTTTTCTTTAAAGATCACTTTTCTCAAGGAAGACTGACTGAAATGCAAGCACAGTTGACCTTTTACCTGTAACATCTTTGTACCTAAAACTGCACACTAGAGTGAGTCTATTACAGAAATGTGTAGGACCGGGGTGCTTTAAAAAGATCTGAGATGTACAGGTGCTAGTCATATAATTAGAATGATTTTTTTCACTAAGTCCATGTAAGAAGTGAAACTTGTATAGTGTATACATTCATTCCACACTGACTGATATATTTAAAATATTTATTTATTTTAATTTTAATGATTGTAACCCACAACTAATGAAAACCCCAAATTCAGTATCTCAAAAAATTTGACAATTACTTAAGACCAATACAAAGAAAGAATTTTTATAAATCTCGGCCAACTGAAAAATATAAACATGAAAAGTATGAGCCTGTACAATACTCAATACTTAGTTGGGACTCCTTTTGCCTGAATTACTGCAGCAGTGGAGTTATTAAACCAGGTACTGATAATTTTGGCATTGTGTGCAGGTGCCTGTTGTAAAGTCCTCTATAATCTCTATAAAGTTAGTCAGCAGAAGGAAGCATGATGTGCTCTAAAACGTCCTGGTATACAGCTGCGTTGACTGTGAACCTCAGAAAACATGACAAAGATGACATGGCACCCAAACCATCACTGACTGTGGAAACTTTACACTTCAAGTAATGTGGACTCTGTGACCCTGATTTCCAAAGAAAATGCAAAATTTACTTTAATTAGAGAATATAACTTGGGACAACTTTTTGTCTTTAGCACAGACAAGGCGGTTCTGATGCTGTCTGTTGTTCAAGAGTGGCTTGACACAAGGAATGCAACAGCTGAAACCCATTCGTAGTGCTTTTTAAAGCACTGACTCCAGGTGCAGTCCACTTTTTGTGATTTTCCCACATTTTTGAATGTTTTTTTTTTCACAATTCTGTCCAGAGCACGGTTATCCCTATTGCTTGTACACTTTTTTCTACCACATATTTTCCTTCACTTCACTTCTCTATTAATGTGCTTGGACACAGCTCTGTGAACAGCCTGTCTCATTTGCAATGACCTTTTGTGTCTTCTGCATGGTCTCAGTGGTTGTCTTTTGGACAACTGTCAAATCAGCGGTCTTCCCCATGGTTGTGTAGCTTACAGAACTAGACTGAGAGACCATTTAAAAACCTTTGCAGGTGTTTTGAGTTAATTAGCTGATGAGAGTGTGGCACCAGATGTTTTCAAAACTGAACGATTTCACAATGTTCTAATTTTCTGAGATACTGAATTTGAGTTATTCATTAGTTGATGTCCAATCATTAAAATAAAAATAAATAAACACTTAAAATATATCAGTCAGTGTGGAATTTATGCAAATTTTGCTTCTTGAACTATTTGCAGATATTCAACTTATATGACCAGCACCTATACACTTAATTTCAGGCATAGGTTTGTATTATACACTATATTGTCAAATGTTCGTGGTTACATGAGCATCACAAACGTCTTATTCCAGATTTATTTCCATTTTGCTATTGGATTAAGCTCCACTCTTCTTATATAAGACTTTCCACTCCAACGTGACACTTGAATGTGAGATATCTCTTCATTCAGCTCCAACAGTGAGATCACACACTTATGTCAGGTAAGGAAGTCTGGAGTGCAGTCAGCATTACAATTTATCCCAAATGTCTTCAGTTGTGTTAAGAACATTCATGTTTTTTTCAATCTAATAATGCAATCTCAAAATGGAGATTAAGAGTTTTGTGCTTAGGGTCATTTTCATGCTGGAATAGTGTTGAAGGCTTCCGGGGAAGGAATAATGTAATGCTACAAAATACAAAAAACATGAAAGGAAACACACATATGGATCTGGTCAGGTAACCACAAACCTTTTTAGCAATATAATGTATGATCTATGAATTTAGCTTTTCTCTGCAGTTGTTATTTTGTTCAATACGATTTAAACATCACACTTTTGAAACTTTTTTTTTAAACTGCATTTTTGAGGTGTAGCTAGCACACCTCTCTATCCTCAGTTTGCTTTTGTAACAATACAACATGCTTGGCATTTTGAGTTTGATGGACACAACAGAGAAGCAGTGACACAGGACGCCTAGCAACAGGTTGCTGCTTAGCAACAGCTTTTGTGGTCCATATGTTTTCTCATGCTGCGATTACAAGGCAAACAGTTTGCTTGAAAATGGAAAACGCACATTCTAATTACTTGCTTATGTCACACATCCTAATGTACTTCAAAAGGAAACTGAATTATTGCTGTAGACTGTTTATGAATTTTTTTAATTCTATTTTGTATAAAATGTACTGTATGGTGTGGGTGTGTGTAGGAGCGGCAGCGTAAGTGGACTGACTTTGAAGCTGATGAAGACCTCTGTGATTGAGATGCTTGACACACTGTCTGATGATGATTATGTTAATGTGGCACAGGTAAGAGGGATACACACAGGCAATGAAGCAAATATTAGCAATTTAACTGTGGGGAATATAAATCCAGAGGAGTTTTCATGACATGAGTATCAGTACTAACAGCTAATGTTAAACTTTAAAAAATTTACATTCACTCCTATGGGTAATTTAGAATCACCAAACATGCATGTTTTTAAACTGTGGGAGAAGACCTGAGTACTCAGAGTAATCTCTGGGAGAACAAGAGAACTTCACACAGAAAGGTCCCTGTTTGAGTTCAAATCTTGCCACTGTCCTTCTCAACTGCTTACAAATGAGCTGAATATATGTTGCTTTGGATTTAAAGAGTTGGATCTCACAATTCCCTAAAATGTATAAAGATAAAATAACTCATAACCAGAGTCAGGTGTGGACTGGCATCACATTATTTCATGACACAGATTTGAAATCTATGTGACAACTAAGCAAACTCAAAATGTTGTCCGAACAGTGAAAGAGGCACTTATTAGGTATAAATAAAAGAAGCAATCGACAATTTAAGTGTTGCCAGATCAACAATGCACTGCATTCTTTAAAAAAAGTTCAGCAACATGATAAAAAGTAAAATAATTGGTGAGGATTTTTTTTTGTTTCACAACATTGACCAAACAATCTAAACAATGTAATCTAAAGCACACCTTAAGCCTATATTTAAATGTCTGTGTACAGTGCTCATCATATTTTTTTCTGATCACAGATCACGCATATCCAATAATGTCAGTCCATTCATAGCTTGACCTTCACAGAATGCCTTTTACCATTCATACAAAAAGCATTGACTTAATCAGAAGTGCGAATGAGTAGCTCTTATGGGGAACAAATGGTTTACTATGATTATGGTTTACTAATGGTTTACATAGTACAGACCGGTACTATGGAACCTATGGAGGGGATTCGTGCAGTCCATCGTCAAACACCACCTTCAAGCGAGTGTCCACCGGGCAAACTCTATGTTCCTGTTGAAGAACTCCATCAACGTCTGTAAATGTGGGTACACACCTTCCTTAGCACCGGACACACAGGCATTCTGTGTACTCTTGAACTAGTAACTAAGAGGTATTGGTGGGCGCACCTTCGTTCTGAAATCTGAGTATGTGACACAGAAATCTACCTCTCTTTTTCAGCTTCTCTCAGTGCCCCAATGCTCTTGGTCCCACATAGCTTTAGATTTTATGACTAACCTACCGCCATCCCAGGTCTCTATAGGGCCTTCCCACTACTACCGAGACCACCATGCAGTTGTTCAACCACATGTTCAGGGTATACAGTCTGCTTGAGGATTTTGTGTCTGATCGGGGGCCCCAATTCAGCTCTTGGGTCTGGTTAAAATTTTGTAAAAGGTTGGATATTAATGTGAGTCTGTTCTCAGGTTACCAACCTCAATCCAACAGGCAAGCGGAGTGACTGAACCAGGAATTGAGGTGGTATCCACTGTCCTATTGTGCCCATGAACAGAACCATTGGAGTGACTTCCTACCTCATGCCAAGTATGCATAGAACTCCATCACTCACTCATCCACTGGACTCACACCTTTTCAATGTGTTCTAGGCTACCAACCGCCCTTATTTCCATGGTAAGGAGAACCCATCACAGTAACTTCAGTCTTAAGATTGGCATCAGCGCAGCGCTCGCTGGCAACTGCTGTCGGTTTAAATCTTCGTGTTCATTCTTCCTATCAACCAAAGCAACTTGTATGGTTATCAAAGAAAGAGACTGAGACTCAAACTCCATAGGTAGAAATTAAGCCCCAGGTACATCGGACCATTCATAATCCTGAGACAGAGCAATGAAGTCTCTCATCGCCCGCAACTACACCCAACCTGTCATGGAAAACCCCAGGCCTGCTCCACACAACCATGACATGCCAGTCCTATTGAGTTGGAGGATGGGCCCGCTTCCCTAGTCGTTGATTATCGCAGACATGGAGACCTACTGTATCTGGTGGACTGGGAGGGCTATGGGCCAGAATAATGTTTTTGGGTACTAACGACTTCTTGGATCCTTCTCTCATCAAGGACTTGCATGCAAATTACTCCAAGCATCCTGCTGCTCATACACGGAAGGGGGAGTACTTTGCCCAAATTTTAATGTATTGTTTCTGGTTCCGGGTTAAAGGGAAAAGGCACCATATTTAGGTTAGCGGTTTGTCTGCTTGATCTTCCTGTACGCCTGTTTATCAACCAATGCCTGTTTGACTATTGTATTTGAACTACCCATCCTTGATTTAATTGAATTGTATTTCTGCAACATGAACCTGGCTGCTAGCGGTTCTTTACAGTCTAATCATTTCCAAAAAATTTAAACTGTTAAATGTAGACTTTAATGCTTAAAACCAATGGCTGAATGTTTGTATGTCTATTTTTTCTTGTCTATATATCTAAAGTATTTTGGATTGCTCCGTAACCTCTTCCTTACATCTATTCTTTTCCTGTGACAGTTCAATGAAAAGGCAGATCCTGTTGTCCCCTGCTTTAAGACACTGGTCCAAGCAAACATAAGAAACAAAAAGATCTTCAAAGACAAGGTGATGAACATGCATGCGAAGGGGACCACAGACTACAAATCCGGCTTCCAGTTCGCCTTTGAGCAGCTGCTGAATGTAAGATTAAATGCGTTCAGACACAGCCACACAAATTACACAGTCAGCTCTGCTTACTAAATTTGATGAAAGTTATTTTGGTACAGCTTATAAGAAATTATAAATTATATTATTCTTATGTGATAAATGAAAGAGAACAGCTGCACATGTTGTTTTCAATCTACCAAAGTTTTCACACACCATACCATAGCTCTGCTCCTTCCACTGGTTCCCACACATCAGATCCAATACACTGATGCTTGCCTTGCCCCTTGTGCCCTCAGGTCCACAAGCACTGCTTGACTTGTTCAACCATCCCCTAGGACTCAAGGTTGTTCTCCCTCGAAATCCCTAGAGTTCAGAGCCAGAACCAGAACATAATTTTAAAAAGTTTACGCTACTCTTTATAGTTTTTGTGTTGTTGCACTTTGATTGCGAGCTATTGTAAAACTATGAGCTGTTCAATGATGGGACTCAAAGAACTTTTTTATGGCGCTCTGGACAAAAGTGTCTGCTGAATGTTGTAAATAAAATAAATGACCATTTTAGATTTCATTCTTACAATGTTGGCTAAAATTCTAAACACCTTGTAGGTTATATATTTCATTCACTTGCTTGCAAAATATTAATTTATCTAGAAGTGCCACTGATCCGACAACCGTCAGTTGCCAGGAATCAAGACTGCGAAATTAACCATACTATTCAAATGCGAAACCAAACTCTGTCCTAGAGGAATTTTAGCTCTAATCGTAATAAAATACATTTAAAATAGCTGATGAACACCTTGCTGGGTTTACTCAGGCAGGCAGGTGTGTTAAAGCATATAGATCTAAAGTATTAAGGACACTCATCCCTCCAGGAAGAAGGAACTTTGTGGTATAGAAATTGTGTGGTACCCTCTGATTTCTTCAAATTCTTGGTATAGGTGTCAGCAAGAGACAGCATAATCTTCTGGAATTTTCTTTGTGTCAAAAATTTTAATTGTTTGTGTATTTGTATAGGCACAGACGCCTAAGCTCCCATCAATGTTGCCTGCCCACAAATCTGTTTGTTTGGGATCCTGGCTCTCTAATGGACCCTGTTGGTATGATTGATGAGAGCAGTTGCGAGGAGATGAACTGCAGACGCACAGATGAATTTGTATTCGTTGCTTGCTTGACAGAGTGGGAGAACGAGCCAAGCTTTCAGCCCCACTTTGTGCTCGCCTTAGCGCCCTCCAAACTCAGCAGTCACTCTAATTGTAGCCCGAGCCAAAACTACTAAAGCATTTTAATCATTGCCCAGTGCTGCAGATGCTCCTGATTGGTGGAGGGGAAAGTAGATAAAATGTGTAATTGCAGCAGTATTATTTATCTTTATTACAATCTTGTCAGTTAGGCAGCATTGGGCGAATGTCAATGACTGCCGTGATTGGACAGGAGGGAGATGGAACTTCTGGATAGGGCTTCAGAAATAGGACAACAGGCACAATTGCAGATGTGTGTATGGAAACACACACACTGAGTTTACATCTTGCTAATAAACAGTGGTGACTGATAAAATGCTGATGTTGGTGTAGATGTAATAATTTTTGAGAATGATTTTTCAATTTAACTTTTTTTTTCTCTCAGGAGACCAGTGCTCCAAGGGCAAACTGCAATAAGATGATAATGATGTTCACAGATGGAGGAGAGGATCGAGCTCAAGATGTCTTCGAGAAGTACAACTGGCCAAATAAAACAGTGAGTGGTGTGCTGCCAATCAACCCAAAAGCTGAATCCCCTCTTCACATGTCCTTGTGCTGATGAAGCTGTCCAAAATAATGTACAAAGAATGGTTAGCCAGTCAGTCTGGACATTTAATGTAATATCTTTGGATTAATTTCTCTCTCATAACCCTCTGCACAAACATTGTACAAACCCGATTCCAAAAAAGTTGACACTATACAAATTGTAAATATTTGGAATAATATGGATAGCATATCAAATGTTGAAAGTGAAATCATGCCGAATATTGGCTCATTTTATATTTCATGATAGCTACACATTTCAAAAAGGAAAGGTTTGGACAGGTAGCAATAAGAGGCCGGAAAAGATGAATATACATATAAAAAAATCAACTGGAGGACCAATTTGCAACTTATTAGGTCAATTGGCAACATGATTGGGTATAATGATGAATGGTGGCGCGTGCACAATGCGAGGCTCAGGGTCTCTCCAGATTTCGTAAATCTGTAGTAATTACTCCAATTACTGTGTGCTTATCCACTCAGGAAAGCCCAGCGCTCATCTCATACAACTAACAAACATTGATTAACATCGGACAAAACTACAAAAGACTTTCATACAATTTTTAAATATTATGGGGAATAGCCCAAACACCATGGGCCACGAATCCAGCTCAACCGGCAACAAGACCTCATCGACGAGATTGCAACTAACACGTAGTAATACAAAGGATGCTTATTCAGCATTTGGGAGAGTAGATGCATGTAAGGCAGCTGGCCCTGACAAAGCATGTGCTGGACACATGAACAGCACCTACCTCAGGATGCTGTTCTGATGTTCCCAGCAGTGCCATTGAGCTCATGGGTTGCAGAGTTTTCTGGGATGACAGGGCGGCAGTGGATTCTGGTAAGCGCAAGGGTAGAGGACTGTGCATTTATGTTAACAATTCATGGTGCACAAACTCTAAAAGTCTTTGTTACTGAAAATCATTGCTCTGCTCAAATAGAGTATTTGATGATTAAGTACAGAAACTTTTATTAAACGAGAGAATTCTCTGCCATTATTGTGACTACAGTGTACATTCCACCTGATGCTAACGATCTACATGCAAACAACAGTCTGCACATCCTGTAGGAGTTTTCATCATTGCTGGAGACTTCAACCACTTAAAATAAGTCTAACCAAAGTTTCACAAGAATGTCCACTGTTCCACTACAGGGGAAAACACACTCAGGTATATACAAACATACCTGTGGCTTACATCCCCCACCCACCACTTAGGACAGTCTGATCACCTCTTTTGTACCTGCTACCCAAATACACACTACTGATCAGAAGTGTGTGTATTTGGGTACAGACAGAGCCATCTCTACAGCAATAGTTTCAGGGCACTGACTAGAACATGTTTGCCTCACAGGCCACACTGGACTCTCACACTGATATAGATATTTATACTTCATCTGTTTTGAGATACATAAACACATGCATTGTTAACGTCACTACCATCCAACACGTGAAATGCTTTCCTAATCAGAAACCGTGGATGAACTGTTTTTAGATCTGGCAACAAAGAGGACTACAGCGGAGCCAGAGCCAACCTGAAAAGGGGTATTAGGAGAGCTAAACATGCTTACAAATTCCAAATAGAAGAGCACCTCCACATCTCTGACCCCAGACACATGTGGAAACGCAGCCAGACCATTGCGGACCACAAATCCACTTCACAACCTCTAACAAACACCAGTGCCTTCTCACCAGATGAACCTAATCACTTTTTTGCTCGTTTCAATCAAGGCACAGGACATCTTACCACAACTGCTGACTTCTGTCACGCTCATAGTCCACTAACACTTAGTCCACTAACACGTAGTAATACAACGGATGTTTATTCAGCATTTGGGAGAGTAGATGCATGTAAGGCAGATGGCCCTGACAAAGCATGTGCTGGACACATGAACAGCACCTACATCAGGATGCTGTTCATTGATTTTAGTTCTGCTTTCAATACGGTTGTTCCCACTTTACTGATCACTAAACTCAATGACATGAGTATCTGCACCTCCAATTGCAGAATCTGGACTTTCTCACCAAAAGACAGTCTGTTAGGTTGGGCAAACAGGTATCCTCAACCCACATCCTAAACACTGGCATTCCACAGGGCTGCATTTTAACTCTACTTCCTGTTCACCCACGACTGTGCACCTTTGCATACTTCCAAGGCTCATTTATAATGGACTGTGGCAATGTGGAAAACTGTTCTGTGGTCAGACGAATCAAAATTTTAAACTGGGGCTCCATGTCATCCGGACTAAAGAGGACAAGGACAAACCAAGTTGTTATCAGTGCTCGGTTCAGAAGCATTAATCTGTGAGGGTATGAGGTTGCATGAGTGTGTGAGTATTGGCAGGTTACACCACTGGAAAGGCACGATCAATGCTGAAAAGTATATCCAAGTTCTAGTACAACATATGCATCAATTACAACATTATGGCTGTGTAGGGGAAATATCTGGGTACTGAAATGGCCAGCCTGCAGTCCAGATCTTTCAACTATAGAAAACATTTGGCGCATCATAAAGAGAAAGATGGGACTGTATTAGACAAGAATGGGACTTCTCCTCAGTCTCCAGACGTTTTCAGGCTGAGAAGAGGGGGCTCCACACAATAGTGAACATGGCCTTGTCCCAACTTTTTTGAGAGATGTGTTGATGCCATGGAATTTTTCCCTTAAAATGATGCATTTTCTCAGTTTAAACATTTTATATATCATCTATGTTGTATTTTGAATAAAATATTGAAATTTGAAATTTCCACATCATTGCATTCTGTCTTGATTCATAATTTGTATAGTGTTGTATAGTTTTAAATATGGTTTGTAGATGCTTGACTATTGTTCAACAATCTTGCCCAATTCCACAGTTCTTCATCATGCCTTTACTTTGAATACAAACACAATGCCTTAATATTTAAGCCTTTTGTGCACCTACAGGTTCGAGTTTTTACCTTCTCTGTCGGACAGCACAATTATGATGTCACTCCACTGCAATGGATCGCTTGTGCCAACAAAGGTGTTTTTTTTTTTTTATTACAGTCTAGCAGTAGTCAGTTTTCCATTAGGGTGTTTAAGTAACTGCCAGTGCTATTGGTAACCTAGTAACCAACAGTAAATAAAATACATAATGAAGTGAATATAGCTATTTAATCATCACATTAATCAATGTGTTTAAAACTTTCTATGTTTGAATTTATTTGGCAAATTCATTCATTCATTCATTCATTCATTCATTCATTCATACCCGCTTATTCTCTAATTTGGGGTCACTGGATTAGGCTGGAGCCTATCCCAGCACACATAGAGAGAGAGACAGTGGTATCCCCTGGACAGGTCGCCAGTCCATCGCCAGACCCACATAGACAAACAACCACTCATACACACATTCTCATCTATTGGCAATTTAGATTCACCAATAAACCTGATGTACATGTAGGAGCAAGATACAAAATCTGCTCACAAAGATCCCTGGCCGGGAATCAAACCTGGGACCTTCTTATTGTAAGGTGACCATGCTAACCACTATGCCAACGCGCCAAATGCATTTCTATGTAAATAGTTTCACATGTGCACTTTTTAGAACTAGTAATTTACTGAGAGAGTAACAGCTTTTTTGTGAATTTATATGCGGTTTAAAACCCTCTCTGCTGATGCATTACTTGAAAACACAAATGAAAACATGGCAAGGAAACATAGCGACTGACCCCATGAACCCTGAGAACCTCTGTTGACTGTGGCTTTCCACTGATAAAATTAACTTCTCTTCATCATCTACCAAAGAAGCACTGTCTTAAGGAGTTACCTTTTGAGCAGCCATAAATCTACCACTATAATGGCATATGTGAAAGGGACTGTGTTGGCTAAGCAGGCACAGAAATGTTTTCCTCAGCCTTTCTCTGTGGATTTGATCTCTTCGCCACAGCACATGCTGCTATCACATAATTTCAAGGAAACATGATTGACACTCTCACAAACACAAGATGGAGCCAACGCTTTTCTTTGGTGTACAAGACTCTTGAGACCATGTGTACTATCCAAAGCTTTTGTGAACACATACTCACTACAACATAAAGTGAAGGCCTCTCAACCTACAGTTTGTCTCTTCTCCATATCTTTCATACACATGCAAATTGTCTTTGACAGGTTGAGAGATGTATTGGCAGAGGTTTGCTCTAGCTCTGTCTTTACAGGACATTTTATATTAATGTCTTGTTTACTTAAGGAAAAATGATCCATTTGTAGAAACACATGTTTGACAGAATTTATGTCTATTATCACAGTGCCTGATGTGGCTCCTATGGCTCAGCCTGATCCCAATCCATTTAATTTTCCATATAATCCATATTTGTACATATGATTGCAAAAAGGCTGATTTTGTTTTATACATTTTCAGTACATTTCAGAAAAGTTTTATAGGAACTTCAAATGTGAGAAAGGGTGGCTTAGTAATAAGATGTTGGACTGATATCAGAAAGACCAGGGTTTGTTTCCCAGCACCACCAAGCCACCACTGTGGCCTTAACCCACAGTTGCTCAACTGTATAAAAGAAATAAATTTAAGTCACTCTGGATCAGAGTGTCTACCAAATGGTGTAAATGTAACTACAAATATTCCATAATCTTTAAACTATGGGAACTTTTTGGGAATTTATAGAAAGGAATATAGGAAAACTTTATACAAACAATTTTTATTTTAATAATTATTTTAGTACTCTTAACTATTATATTATGTTTTTGTGGAACATCTTTTCTCTGCTTAGTGCAGTGAATCGTGGAATCTTGGCAGTGGTAATCAGACTGCATGTGCAGTAGGTAGCGATAAGACAGGAAAATGCCTGAAATTCTAATCTTGCTGTTCATTTTGTGGCACAACAGTTTACATTTTGGGACATAATATTTAAAACCTAAAACAAGATATGATGCCGCTTTAGTATGTATGTTGATAAAAAACTTTATCCATAACTGTGTGTGACAGAATGAAAGAGAATCTTATGGGCATCTTTTAGTGATTAACATTCTGCTGTCGTTGCCGCTAGTTTGCGGCACGCTGTGTAAACACTTTTCACTTTAATAACCCACCGAGCTAGGCTTATTGACCCTGCTATTGTCTTTGCTCTCTGTTTAATTAGTCTAGTGCTAAGCCTTGATGACCTACACACACATTGCCACCGTCATGGTAAAGTGGGAAACAAACAAGAAGGACAATGATTCTTTTGCCAGATGCAGAGCTTCAGTTAATGTTTACACTAAAAAAATTAAAAAGGAGTCTGATTGTGGCATTGATATTGATAATAAGTAAACCCCTGAGCTCCTTTGATTATAAAAAAAAAAAAGCTGTGTTCAAACAAAATTAAGCAAAAATAAAATAATGAGCAAGAACCACTTCTGTGGGTGGTCACAGTCGGTTAACAAAGCTAGAGATCAACCAGTGCATGTTTATGTGACTGAAACCGTTATGTATCTATTTTTGACATGCAACAATGTATAAGATAGATAGATAGATAGATAGATAGATAGATAGATAGATAGATAGATAGATAGATAGATAGATAGATAGAT
>JAOTRA010000012.1:2595580-2606958 GCA_026260255.1 Pseudolaguvia tuberculata | reverse complement strand
TGTGTGTGTGTGTGTGTGTGTGTGTGTGTGTGTGTGTGTGTGTGTGTGTGTGTGTGTGTGTGTGTGTGTGTAACTGTTCTACTGTCATATTATGTGATATAATTACCACACATATCACCATCCATAAAGTTAGTGTCGGTGACTTTGGCAGAAGAGTTACTGATTGCTACTGTTCTTCTCTTGCTCTTTCTCTTGTAATGCATTTTATGTTGTGTTGTGTGTTATGCATTTCAACAAAGAAGTGACAGTCTTCATAAGACAAGACAATGCTAGATGCTACGCTAAAATTATATTGATTCCTGTACTAATCAGTAATAACCTTGCTTTACTGAAGTCAAATTATTAAAATTTCCATCATCTTGTATTTTATCAAGAACATGTCACCTTCAAAAAGAATCAAATAGTTCAAAAATAATACTCAACAATTCCAATATTTCAATGCTGCTCTGAGCTGTCCTGAAACAAATTAATTCAGCCTTAGTGCTTCAGGATTAAATTTGAGGCAGACATACATCAGGACAAATGAGTCAGCATGCCGCAAACTTGGATGCAAAAAAACATCAGGATGCTAGAAACGGCAATGCTGTGAAGCCACGTGTTGATGGCTAAGAGCAAGGTGATCATAGAGGCTATGCATATGGTTTGTTTAAAGAAAGTACATAAAAGTAAATTGGCTCTGTATATAATTTATCGCTCATACAAACATGCAAATAATCTATAATATGCCAAAAAATATTTTTATTCTGCCTTAAATCATAAAATTTAGGACAGATCATTTTTAATCATTGATTGAGGATTTCAATCTCACAGTTCTTTACATCTGTTTCCCATGTTGCGTTTCCCCTCCTGACGTCTCCAAATTAGAAAGAGAATGATTACTTTCTGTCTTTCTCTATGCTGCTGCACGGTAATGTTGGAGAGCCTACTTGTCATCCTTGTCTGATAAAAGACCTTCCTGTGGGGTATTTAACAGTGTTTTAGTGAGTTAGGCCCCACATGTCAGCACCTTCATGTACCAGCTATGAATAAAAGTATATACCGCTCAAGGCATTGTTTTTATGGTAGTCCTGTGATTATAGTGTTTATACCATTTATACAAATTCTTTTTCATCTGTCATTATTATTACTATTATTGTTTATTGTTACTATTATTGTTACTATTGCTATTACTAACACTATGAAGTGCTCTGATTTAGATTATTTGAGTTAATTGAATTTTATACAATGCATTTTCTTTATTTTATTTGCTTTCAGGAGTATCTAGATGTCCTGGGAAGGCCAATGGTGTTAGCAGGCAACCGGGCTAAACAAGTTCAGTGGACCAATGTGTACCAGGACGCACTGGTGAGTGAGATGCACAATCATAATAATCTCAGTGTTACTTGAACTTCCCCTGTATTAAGCTATTTTCTGAATAACACAATTTTTTTTACTGTTAATCTTTACTGAAATGTTGGTTGAAGGATAGAAGCATTGAATAAAAAAAAAAACAAATGAAACCTGGGAAAGGCATTTTGTTTGGGGAAGAAGAAATCTATAAACTGGTTGCACTACTTCATAAGCCTCAGTCACATTTGGAGTTATCATCATGTTGACAAAAGGACTTGCCATCTTTTTTTGCAAAAGCTCAATTTCAGCAACACTGTCATAAATTGATTTCACAGCAATATAAATATTTCACAGCAATATTTGTACTCAGTTGCGCTTCGCATTTCCATGTCTGATTTGCCCACCACTTCTTTTGTTGTTTTTTATCAGCAGCAATAAGCTGATTTCTGTTTTCACCCTTTCTCTCTTAAGTTTTTCTTTATTTTCACACTCTTTCTTGCTCTTTATAATTACTTGCTTCTTACGTTTTTTCTGCTTTATGTATTAACTCCCATTTGACCCCTTGCGTTTGTTTGAGTGTGTAGTCAATGCACTGTGAAAAGTAAATATGCCTAATCTGCAAGACATCCATTTCCGTTAAATCCATTTCCCCATTTGTCTTCTGCCTTCTGTTGATATTGCAAAAAAAATGTATATCCTGTGATTTATTTTTTTCCCACTAGGGCTTGGGGTTGGTCATTACTGGGACAATGCCGGTCTTCAATCTTACTACTGATGGGGACTCAAAGGTTATATTTTGATGCTATCATCAATCACTTAGAATAAGGGAACAAACTTATTTTACTTGTTTCCATTTTTAATATGTATTTATGAAAAATAGTAGTAGAATAAAGACCAGGACACCGTGATTTATGTGATATGATTTATCCAGGTCTATTATTATTCTCTTAATATGTTCATTGTTATGTTCAGCTATGCCCCAGTTTAGAATAACTAACATTAACATAACATAATGAGGCTTTCCATTTGAACTCGGATTTGATTATGGTATGACATTGAAGACCAAGGACGTTTAAGACCTGGCGCCTCTGTCTATTTTCATATAGCACTGCCTCCACCTTGTGGCTATATGTATTATAGTTTTCTCTCCTACCTCTAATAGAAAATATAAATCTATCTGTTACTGTTTTGCAGAATCAACTTATTTTGGGGGTCATGGGTGTAGATGTTGCACTTAATGAAATTAAACAGCTCACACCGCGTTATAAAGTAAGTGAGACACACACACAGGGATTAGGTGGGGTTTTAATATTTGTATTCTTATTTTGTTATTGTATGTTACATTGTGGATGTGTATACATTGTAATCATTGTATTTTACATAGCTTGGTGCCAATGGTTACACCTTTGCCACAGACCCCAATGGTTATGTCCTACTGCATCCAAACTTACAGCCTAAGGTAGGAAAAATAAGAAGGAACAAACACATACTAATGCATTTAGTGAATAAACATGAATTGTTCTTGCTCTACGTTTTAGATAATTAATTTTAGAGAGCCAGTTACACTTGATTTCCTGGATGCAGAGCTTGCAGACGGTAACAAGGAGGAGGTAAGTATTCCGACTCCTTAAGTAACAACTGCACTGCTGACGCTTTTCCATTGGGGAAGGTGCTGAAACTTGCTTCTCTTCTCTCTTTAAAACCTTTAAAATATAAAACTGCTTGGTCAACAGATCCTTAAATCCTGCGCTTTTTTCTTGAGATACTTTTTACGTTATCTTAAATTTCCCATGTCAATCTTATATCTGTATATGATATAAGTCTTAAAAATAGTATAAGTCTCTTTTTAATCACTGCTAAACTGACATATATTGATTTATTGTTATATATTAGAAAAATTCCATTGTCTGTAGTGGAAGGTCTGGCTACAAATTCCTTAATTGAAGATGAGTAGGGTTTCAGGGACGATTCAGATCAAAAATCCTGGCAGCTTCCCGGGATATTTTTAGTGGAAAACAGAACCTGATTACCTATTTTGGTCTGGCTTCGGACAAAAAATAGTTTTTCCCTCAGACCAAAAATAGTGATTTTTCAACGTATGCATGAACAATTTAAAAAGGATAAAACAATAATGAAAATCACCTGGTGTTTTATTCTCTCACAGATCCGTCGACAAATGATTGACGGCAAACCAGGACAAAGGAAAATCAAGACATTGGTTAAATCTGTTGACAAGGTATGGCACCTACACAAACTCCAAACTAACTGAAAATTTCAAATTATTAAGAACAAGAAATTACTGCAAAATTAGAAACATCGGATGCTTATAATTTACAAAAAAAATGTATTTTAATGCTGTTTCACTTGTTAAATATGACAAATTATTGGGAAATGGGAAGTGGCAGCCTAGTGGTTAAGGTGTTGGACTACTACCAGGACGACCGGGTTTCGATTCTCACTTTTGGATCAGTTGTAAAAAAAGACTAGATGTAAATGTAACTGTAACTGTATTGGGATGTCCCAATAGAAAATGGTAAATGAATGAAATGGACAATAGAATAAATTACTGTTATTATAAAACTTATTGTTGTACTCTAATCTACACCGATGTGATTCGTTAAATTAGTTGCCACAGATGTAGAGAGACTTTTTTCCTGGTGATATATTGCATATTAAATTTTTAGGAAAGACCAATGCCAATGAAGTTGTTGTGTAAATCTCTAAGTAAAAAACGGAATACAATGAACTGCAAATCCTAGTTGTTAGCACGGTTGCCTCACAACAAGGATGTCCCGGGTTTGATTCCTGGATCGGGGGTCTTTCTGTGCAGAGTTTACATGTTCTTCTCGCAGAGTTTGCATGTTCTCTCCGGTTTCCTCCAACAGTCCAAAAACATGTCTATTAGGTTGATTGGTGATTCTAAATTGCCTATAGGAGTGAATGTGTGTGAGTGGTTTTCCGTGCGATATACTGGTGACCTGCCTAGGGCGTCCAAGTTTATGATTTTCAATTTCAATTTGGGTCATCTAGGTTCTGTAAGCCATTATATTCTGTTTTTATCTATGTTTTACACAATGTTATTAGAATTACAGCTTCAGACTTCTGACTTCTGTAGTTCACCTTGATTTTATATATACCACCAGTAAACATGTTATGGTATATATAGAATATCCTTTTATAATGGTCAAAATGTACAAACCCAATTCCAAAAAAGTCTGGACACTACAAATTGTGACAAAAACAGATTGCATTGATGTTTCAAATATGAATATTGTATTTAGAATAAAAAATAGATAACATATAAAATGTTGAAAGTGAGACATTTCAAAATGTCATGCCAAATATTGGCTAATTATGGATTACACATCCAAAAAACGTTGGGACAGGTAGCAATAACAGGCTGGAAAATTTAAATGCACATATAAAAATCAGCTGGAGGACTTATTAGTTCATTTGATAACATGATTGGGTATAAACAGAACCTCTCAATGTGACAGTGTCTCTCAGAAGTCAAGATGGGCAGAGAATGACCAATTCCTCCAATGCTGTGGCATAAAATATTGGCGCAATATCAGGAAGGAGTTTCTTTAAAAAAAATTGCAAGGAGTTTGAAGTTATCATCATCTACAGTGCATAATACCATCCAAAGATTCAGATCTGGAACAATCTCTGTGCGTAAGGGTCAAAACCAGAAGACCATACTGATCAAACTAAAACAAGCAAAAAGTTGTGAAGAAAATGATAGATTTCATACGAAAAAAATTTGCAAAAAATCTTATTTTTACATATATAGATATTCATTGTCAAGACCTGGCATACTTTTATCAAGATTAAAGGACTGCAATCACATTAATGCATCACATTAAAAACGTTTAGCTTGATACTTTACATCTAATTAATACTGATATTGGTATCAGTGAAGTGATATAATGTCTATTTCTAAGTAATGTGAGGGGGTCTTGAACTGTCTCTGCAGCGTTATATTGACCAGGTCACAAGGACTTACATATGGGCACCAGTAGAGGGCACAGACTACAGGTAAGGTGACGCATGCTGTTAACTGATCTGCTCAGTAACACCAATTCTGTTCACTGTTTCTTTTTCTCTCTCCTCACATCTCGATTGCACGGTGTTTCAGTGTGAATATTTATGAAAGTAAAATAATTCCTGAAAATAGCTCCTAAAAATGTTCTATCAAGTTCTTCTTTCCAAGCTCTCTCTGTCATATCTTCTTAGTTACTGTGGATGTGATTTAAAAAGATAAAATTCTGAATACAGAAAAAATACAAATAATAGACTACATGGAAGACATGAAAATGAAGTCAATGTGCTATATTTGATAAGTTTAGGCCAAGGGTTTTCAAGGATATGATTGCTTCTTCTCCCTATTTGGCTTATTTTTCAAATAAGCATGTTATTAAAAATGAGCGGCTTTCATGTACACTATATTGCCAATGTGTTTTAGCCACCTGCAGGCTATTGCAAGATTTGCAGTGTCATTATACGTAACCTGATGAAAATTAATTATAAAACTGTCTCATGCAAAAGTTTAGGCAGCGATTGATAAGTTACAGATTTTGGTCTCTCTTGGAAATGGAAAAACGCACAATATCTTTAGCATAATTACTTCTTATGCCATAAAATTTTTTTTTTTTAAATGTTATGATGATGACACTTTCATAAATAGATAAATATATATAATTTGATTATACATTCATTCCACATAAACTGAAATATTATAATATTACTAAAGACTAATACAAAAAGAATTTTTAGAAATCTTGGCTAACTGAAAAGCCTATATGGGCATGTACAGCACTCAATACATAAGGCTCCTTTTACATGAATTACTGCAGCTATGTGGCGTGCCATGGAGTCGATCATTCTGTGGCACTTCTCGGTTGTTAGACCGGGTTGCTCTCATAGTAGCCTTGAGCTCTTCTGCATTGTTGGGTCTGGCAAATCGCATCTTTCTCTCCACAATACCCGATAGATTTTGGGGTTCAGGTCAGGGCGAGTTTGCTGGCCATGGGATACCATGGTCTTTAAATCAGGTACCGGTATGTTTGGCCAAGGCCTGTTGGAAAATGAAACTGTAACTCTACAAAGTTGATCAGCAGCAGGAAACATAAAGTGCTCTAAAACGTCCTGGTGTACAACTATGTTGACCATGGACCTCAGAAAATACAGTGGACCATCACCAGCAGATGACATGGCACCCCAAATCATCACTGACTGTGGAAACTTTACACTACACCTCAAGTAATACAGATTATGTGCCTCTGCTCTCTTTCTCTGGACCCTGATTTCCAAAGGAAATGCAAAATTTACTTTCAGCAGTGAACATAAATTTAGCCCAGATGAGACGCTTCTGATGCTGTCTGTTGTTCAAGAGTGGCTTGACACAAGGAATGCGACAGCAGAAATACATTTGTTGCATACGTCTGTGCGCAGTGTTTTTTGAAGCATTGACTTCAGCTGCAGTCCACTCTTTGTGATTCTCCCCCACATTTTTAAATGGATTTTTTTTCACAATTCTGTCCAGGGTACGGTTATCCCTATTAATTAAAATTTTTTCTACCAAATCTTTTATTTCCCTTTGCCTTTCAATTTATGTGCTTGGACACAGCTCTATGAACATCCTGCCTTTTTTGCGCTGACCTTTTGTGTCGTGCCCTCCTTGTGCAAGGTCGTCTTTTGGACAACCGTCAAATCAGCAGTCTTCCCCATGATTGTATAGCTATTACGATACACGCCCTTTCCCTTCTACATCACTAACCACCATGGCCCGGTGATTGGAGATGCGATCAAGCATATCAGACTGTGTGGAATTGTGGAATGTGGAGTTTCACTTCTAGAATGGAATTAGTGAAATAAATCAAGTTTTTGCAGATATTCTAATTATATGACCAGTGCCTATATATATAACATAGAGTCCTTAATTCTAAACTGCTCCATTTGAATAAAATGTCAATAATGTTCTCTGGATGAAGGTATCTGCAAAATGTAACAAAAATAAATAAAAACTCATAAAAATGTTTAAAAAATAGTACCAATGAAGTGAGTTTGTGGTGTGTCTTTGCTCTGCAGTCTGGGTTTGGTGCTGCCCACATACAGCGAGAACCACATCCGGGCTAACCTCAGTGATCAGATCCTGCAAGTACAGTGTAAGTATTAAAAAACCCAGGGCGGCCCCATGTCTGTCTTTTCTCCCTCCTTTAGGTAAATCCCTTTTCCCTTAACCCGACTCAACCATGTGACCACTAGCAGCATCAGTACGACCAGACCCAACCTGGATTCCCAGATAAATGCACAAGGCTTTCTTTTCATCCTCTCCTTAGACATTTGGGTGGAACAAAAAAGGATGGAAATATTCTATCGTCCATTCCTCCAGCCCCCACCTTTATCATACTCCTCCCTCCCCTTTTTTTCTGTCCTCATGCTGTTCTGTATTGAGGGGATTTTTCTTTCCCCACAGGGTTGCAAAGAAAAACCCCTTTGCCAAAAAAATTAGCGAAACGTGAAAGCTGTGGGTTTGATTGTGTAACTGTGTTCAGTTGAAAATAATGGTGACCATTATTTTTCTTTTTGCTCCCACCTTTTCTCTCTCTCATGATGATGATTCTGAAGCATTTTAAACAGATTTATACTGTTTTTATGGGATGTGTGAAAACAAACTTTTCACTTCCCCTGAGTTTTATTATTCCTTGTTTTTATGGTTTGTATGTATTTTTTTTTTTTTTAGATTTTTTTGGGAATGCTAACTGTAGTGTCATTTCTGTAATCAGCTTTGGAATCATTTATGCAAGAAAACATAATGCTCCATGAGGGGCATTTGTTCAGCATCGGAGATGGAGATTTTTTGTGGGTCTCTCTTACTTCAATCTCTCTCTCTCTTTTTCTGTCTTTCTCCCTTTCTGTCTTCTGACCCAGTTGCTCCACTCCTTCTTCAGCATACACTCGTACGTGTTTCTATTTTTTTAAATGTTACATCAGTCATGACTGTGGCAGTGTGTTCTGAAAAGTCATTGTGTAAATTTCAGCATTGTTGTTTACAAGAGTTTGATGTTTGCTCTTTTGTTTTATTTATTTATTTATTTATTTATTTATTTTGGTTCAGTTCCACTCAGTTGATTTTCCTTCTTTAAAAAAACAATATTTTTATTCAAACGGTAATTGAATAAAATATTGTCTGTGATCCCCCTCCTCTCCTACCCAATTCCCCCGTTTCTTTTCTTGCTCACTTCTTCTCTGATGGATCCCTACAGTAAAGGACACCACGGGCAAGTATACTCCATATTGGTCCACATCCTTCTTCCTCCTCCCTTATCCTCTTGTACCCATGTCCCCTTGTTCTCCTGTCTTCACTCCCCTGCTGACACCAAACTTCACTTGTTCGAGCTTGCTTACCTAGTTTCCCTTGCTGGCCTTGCTTTCAAAACGTTTTCACTTTCTTCTTACTTCCTTTCTTTTTCTTTCTTTCTTTCTTTCTTTCTTTCTTTCTTTCTTTCTTTCTTTCTTAATCTAATCTGTCTTTCCCTCTTTAAATCTTTTATTTTACTGCCTTTTTTATTTCTCTAACTTTCTCTCTCAATCTCTCTCTTTCTCTCTTAGTTTCTTTATTATGCGTTGTCTTTTCTTATTCCTCTTTCATTCTTTACCCTTTTTGTCTATCCTTCTCTCTGTGTCTCTCTTTTTCACTCCCCTTTTCTCTGTATCTCTATTCTCTCTCTCTCTCTCTCTCTCTCTCTCTCTCTCTCTCTCTCTCTCTCTCTCTCTCTCCCTCTCTCCCATTCTTTTGCTAAATCATATTCTGATCTCAATCACTTACATCCTTAAAACAAATAAATATTCTGTACTATTTTCCACATTTCCAAAAAATGTTTGATATCACTACTGTCTGGGAAATTGTATTTCTCTTTTAATTTACTCTGTCTATCCCTAAATGTTTTTTTCCTGTCCTGAGTTTTTGCGGCTCTTCTGAATTTACACCCCCCAGGTTTAAGTAGTAAAGCAGTACAAATAGGCAAAAGAGTCTAGTTGACTGACTTGAGTTATTGTGATCTAGATTTGATTTTTAGTTACTGCATAGTTCACGTATTTGCCAGATAGCATATGCACATGTATGCAAGCTCAAATCCCAGCGACATTTATCCCAGTGATATTGCTTGCTAACAGGGAGGTTTACATGAAATAATTGTTGTTTTAGTATTAAAATAATAGTTATATGTATGTGAATTAATCCTTATCTGCTTATTAAATAGTTCAAGCAAAAGAGAATTAAAAGATTTATTTATTGACTATATAACCAATAGAGGTCAAAGTGTTACAAATTTTCTCAGGTGATTACAAGTGTAATATCAGCGTCTTTCCAATTATTAAAAACTGTTGGGCACTAGTGTTGCTACTACTTGTTTATTTTATTTCTCAGTAGCTTGGTGGTGATTGTGTTTTTTAAATAAAAAACCTTTTTAGTAGTGAATCTCTTTTGTTGAACAAGTAATGCAGTAGCATTCACACAAACTACATTTACAGAATCTGCATCAATAATAGACGTCACTGCCATTCCAAACTTAAATAACTCTGATGTAATTTAACAACTCCGCTGTTTTTATATGTTGTTATAGCTTAGCTTGCTTCATTTCCATGAGGGAACAGCTTCAGTATAGTGAACATAGAGTAACTGATAGCTCAGATGTTCCAAACACTGTTTTAACATCTTTGAGGCGAACATGCTTATTACACAGAAAGTAAAATGATGGAATATATAAATATAGAGTTATAATTTTTATTCATAAGGAACAGTTTTATTGAGACCTTTGTGTAGAAAAGACCTCCTTAGCTTTTGATGTTGATTCTTTAGTTTAGCTTAGTGTTTAATTATCTAGTGTTTAAAACAATAACCTAAAAATAGTGCTTTTTTTTAGTCAATTTTCTTTAAGTTCTCACATCTTGTCTTGGTGTTGAAGCGTGACTGCCCCGCAGTTGTTTATTGTGTTACTGTGACACCTCTTCCCACCATTTCCCCTGTCTTCTCATCAGCTTGACTTCTTTTTAACCTATTGATCACCTCTCAGACTGGCACCGCAATGGATCGTCAACTTTCTCTGAAATTCTGATTTGGATGTGCACGGCATTGTGGTTGGGATACTACCTGAGCACAGCTGTAATCACAGATAACCAAAGTGCAGCTACTTATTTCTAAGCGTTCACTCTTAGACAGATCACTAATATGTTTTTGTAGAGGAAAGTATTGCCCTCTTTTTCCCTTGTTCACAGCGCAGTGCACATCCATTAATTGTCCCATACAACATCAGTCCAGCATGCCATTCTGAGGCGTAAACACCTCACCCTCATCAGGACCCCCATCTCACCTATCTTTCTGCAAAATCGTTGGCCATGTTGATGCCTTTTTACAAACAAACACAAACAAAACAAACCCCGTTTTGTGGGTATTGTGTCGGAGAACTCGTTTCATCCAGCGCTGGTTCAAGCCAGTTCTCTGACATGTTAAAGCTTTAGCAAATGAGAAATTTGTGCTTCAAAAACACACAAACATTTGCCTGTAAAAACACCTTCTGACGGCCGGTGTTAGGACTATATTGAGGCACCATATTGGCTAACACTGGTCTTTCCCCAGTGAATCCTCAGTGTTGCTACGGGTGACGTCAGTCCCCCACACCACTGCGTCCTTACACCCAGTGAAGAGCAGCTGCTGTTTTCTCACTCTCCCGACTTTCCTCCCTGCTCCACGAGCTCAACGCTTCCCTGGATAATCTTGCCCCCTTTCTGTTGCAGATTTTGAATCTCTGCTGCCACACACTTTTGAGTCAGAGGGACATGTGTTGATAGCCCCAAGGTAGTTCTGTGTAATTGCTTGAGCCTACCTTGATTGATCTGCCCATGTTTTATCTGTAAACAAACATACACCATCTCTTCTATGTCCTCAAACTATCTAATAATCAATGGTAGTGGTCGTGTGTGTGTGTGTGTGTGTGTGTGTGTGTGTGTGTGTGTGTGTGTGTGTGTGTGTGTGTGTGTGTGTGTGT
>JAOTRA010000012.1:2550863-2561863 GCA_026260255.1 Pseudolaguvia tuberculata | reverse complement strand
ACATATAGATAACATAGAATTATTAGTAACTTAAGCTTCTCAATCTGTACCAGTTCCTGCCAGCCATCACAGTTTTCTGAAAACTTACTTTAGGAACTGACTCCCTGTTTAAGGTTAACCGGCACAGTATTTCAACCACCGTTTCCGTTCAACTCGCTGTTGTGTTCTTTGTGTGCGAAGTATTGATCCTGCTATGTTTCATTCCAAGCCTTTATTTCCTGTTAAGGTTTTCTTGACTTCTGCATTGACTACAATTTCTCATCTCATTTTCGATTAGTTCCCAGTTTCATTCTCTTCCTGTTCTTCATTCATGATTTACATTGGGGATTTGTTCCTCTGTGTGTTCTGAATTATTAAAAAGAGTTACTGGACAGTCACACCGTCACTCCAAGTTTGACGACATTCACAAACACATCAGAAGATTTGTTCATCAGTGCAGATTCTCTTTGCGGACCAGCCTCATGCCTTCTCCACACAAAAAAGAAAAGTGCTTTCCTGTTTTCACTATTATCCAGCAAAGCATCAGACTGGGAAGAGGCGACACTCAGCAGCTGAATATGCAGTGCAGTCTCTCAGCTCAGAATAGTTGGAATGAGGTATCATTAAAAGCGGTGTTCAAGGATGGGCTCGATCCTTACCTACAGACAGAAATCGCATGCAGAGACGATCTTGGAAAATTCTTTAACTTTGTGTCCTAGACAACCTGCAACATAGCAAGGCACAAGAGGCAGAGCCAGACCACCCCATTGAAACCACTTGAAACATCACTGCCCTAAGAATATCCTAATCCTTGTCTAACCCTGGCTCCAAACCCACAACCCAGTTATCTCTTGGACAGACAGAGCCATTATCAAATTGTCCACATTCTTGCCACAAGAGGTCTCCCTGCACCTGTACCACATCACGCAGTTCAGGCCGA
Source organism: Pseudolaguvia tuberculata (assembly GCA_026260255.1). Lineage (NCBI taxonomy): Eukaryota > Metazoa > Chordata > Actinopteri > Siluriformes > Sisoridae > Pseudolaguvia > Pseudolaguvia tuberculata. The sequence continues at coordinate 2,560,944 of JAOTRA010000012.1, read as the reverse complement.
ATCTCATGTAGTTCCCACCAAATACCAAGATATGCTGGTACTACCTCCCCATCGGCTATGGGACTGCGCCATTTAGTAACTTCCTAGTGCTACACTCTCCCCATAGTCACATCTACCCCCGGTCTCAACCTACAACTAGAGCATTAGAGGAGTATGTTGCAAAGGCACGGTCATATCCACATCCAATTCCAGTGTACTCTGATTAACAATGCACACTGGTGGCCCAACCACCGTAGGGAGATGGAAAGATCAAAGCTCCCTTATAAAACTCCTCTACTGGGCTCACTCTTTTCCAGTGTGTCCTGGGTTTTTAACCGCCATTGTTTCCCTTTTATGGAGAACCCTCTTTAGCAGAGTTGGTCGAGTACTAGATGCATCGAAGCGTCCATGTCTGGGATAGCACACATATCCAGTTACAACATTACAACAGGTTGATCAGCACCATTGTCCACAAGTTATCAAATGGGGCAGCTGATATGGCTCTCAACAAAGGATCTCTACCTGAAACTACCTTGTAAAATACTCATTCCGAGATATATGGGGCCCTTAAAGGTCATACAGCAAGTGAACGCAGTAACCTACCACCTTGAAGATAAGGGCAGCAATTGGCCATTCTGGTAATCTGGATTGAGCCAAAAACCTTCAAAATAACAGTAAAGATGGAGATTTCCCGTAAGCGGATGCTCTGCGATGTTGGTTGAAGCTTGAAAGGGAACTTCAATATTTCATCTCCAATATTTCATTATATCTATATTTTGTGTGTGTGCGTGTGTGTGTGTTTATGTGTGTGTGTGTTTGTATTGATGTGTGTTAACAGTGCATCGCAGCGCGCTGAATGATTTCCAGCGATCAGAGGGAAGAGAGCTGGTAGCGCTTAAAGCAGACCGTGTCACTATGCTTTCCTCCATCACATTGGAGGAGTGCGCCAAACGCTGCTCAGAGAGCCTCGACTGCAGGTGCCACAATTCCAGATAATTCTCAGTTTCTCACTTGTTTTGTACTTGCATTAGCAACTGATTATTTATCTAAATTAAAAGTTGTTTAATAGTTCTTGTTGTATACTGTATGTTTATTTAAGTATAAAATATTGCTTCTAGAGTGGTCTGGTGGCATAGTGGTTAGCACGGTTGCCTTACAACAAGACTGCCCTGGATTCCATTCCTGGGAAAGTGGTCTTTCTGTGCAGAGTTTGCATTTTCTCCCCCAGTCCAAAAATGTACAGTAGGTTGATTGGTGATTCTAAATTTCCCATAGGAGTGTGTGTGTTCCCATAGGATCTATATGTGGTTCTGTGATGGGCTGGCCATGGTTGCCTTAGTAAATAGCATTGTTTTCTCACAGCAAGAAGGTCTACGTGGGGTTTGCATGTTCTTCCTGTGCTTGCATGGGTTGACTCCCACAGTCCAAAAACATGTACATGTGTGTTGAGTTTATTTAAAGTTTTCTGTGACACCCAACCTGTCGAGGGTGTACTCTCCCCAACTTTCACCCTTCAGAGAGCTGAGATAAGCTTCAGCAGACAGAAGATGAATTAATTAATTTAACAGATAATGTTTTTGCTATGCCTACTAGATGAAGTTTAGCAAGAAAAAAATGAAATAAACTATTGGCTAAAACAACTAACTTTACAGACATCTGGCAATTTTATAGAGGCTCATTCAGTCAGGCAGACATTTACTGACAGTTATTTGGCCCAAATATTGTGAATCATTTAACTTGACATCTGGAATTATCATGGAAATCTTTCTGATATTAATACAATGCCCCCCCATACACACCCATGATCAATATTTCTTTGTAAACCTAGTCAGCTATCCTATTTATCTGTGATGTACTTGCCAAGTTAAAGTTCATTGGCCCTTTCTGACAGCTTTGTTGATTCAGCTATGAAAATTATCTTGTTCTTTTGATCATGTGCACTCTAAAAATTGAGACAAATGACATTGAGGAGGTATTTATTCTTTTATTTTTGTTTTCCTCCTTTTGTTTTTTCTTTCTATTTGAAAATGAAAGAAGTTTTTTATGTAATATGTAAGATCTCAACCTAAAATTAAAATCCATCTATTTTCTGTTTTCTGGATTTACCTCATAATAAGGCTGTACTTTAAGTATATTTAAGTTAAATTTGTACTGTATACAAAAAGGAAAATTACATTTACCTTTTACCAATCATTGAGCACTTGCCAATATTTTGTTGGTCTTTAAAGGGCCTTCAACTATGTGTTTCGTCCATCTGTAATATGTAAGCACTTGCCCTGGGTGGGTAACACAGCTAAAGCAGAAATGAAAAGAAATGTCAACTGTGACCTGTATGAGATGAAAGGTAAGCTGCTCTGCCTAATGCCCGGTAAATCAACAATCATATGTTAACCAGGTTTTTCTATGTAATTGATGGAGTTTTTATGCTGGATAGTTTACATCAGGAAATGTATCGTTGGTAATGGAGAAGAATATCGGGGAGGTGTATCTAAGACAATGTCTGGACGGACATGTCAACAGTGGTGGTCAAAGTTTCCTCATGATCACAGGTAAAAACTAAAAGTAAATTTTAGTGCTAAGTATATCATAATGATTGAAATACTATTTAACTTGTAATACCTCTGTGCAATGTGTACAACAGATATACTCCTTCTCCTACAAATGGCCTGGAGCTTAATTACTGTCGTAATCCAGATGGAGACAGCATCGGACCCTGGTGCTACACCACAGACCCTGAGCGCAGATACGAGAGCTGTAATATCCCTCAGTGTAAAGATGGTACAGTCCGCAATTACAGTCATCCTAAGTTACAACTGACAAATTTAAATCCAAATCCAATTGGGCAAAGTGCTGAGCCAACATCCATCCTAAATTTTTGGTCGGTGCACAAGTTTAAAATTATTTTTACCATAAACTTCAGTTTGATGTCAGACATTGAAGGGTTCAGATAAAAATAGTGTTTATTATCAATAACGTCGTATTTAAATTTACATTGCAGCACTATTTTTAAGTATAAATTTTGTGTGGGTGTGTGTGTGTATCAACAGAGGTGTGCATCACCTGTAATGGTGAGGACTACAGGGGACAAGTTGATCGCACAGTGAGTGGAAGAGAGTGCCAAAGATGGGACCAGCAACATCCACATCAACACATTTATCAACCAGAAAAGTATTTACCATTACACACATGACACTATTCACTGGGCTCAGTCCGCCACTGTTGGGTCCTTGAACCTTGCTCCAGGGGCGCTGTACAATAGCTGACTCTGCGCTCTGACCCCAACTTACTAAGATCCCATCTATGAGAAAATCAAAAATTTCCCTCATGGGATCAATAAAGTATATAAGATAAAATATTTTAGAAATAAATAAAAGTCAAAAGTATTGAAACAACAGATCATACCTGTGTGTTATTTGCAGATTTAGTTGTATACCTTGTGGGGATTTTCCTATGTAGCCACAAGAACATGAGTGACCTTATGTAGTAACGTTTGGTGAAGAGGTCTGTTTTAGGGTGAACATAAAATTTTTAATGGTTTCTTTATTCTTTACAATTTAACTGTAATAAGGTTATAGACTTTATGCACTGGGTTTTGTCCACACAACATCAAGTGACAACAGCTTTGGTGAGACACAGTTGATGGTGTGCTGGCAGGGTGTCCTGCCAGGGTGCCCACACACTTTTTGCTGTATATTGTTATATGTTAAGATTATGCACTATTAAGTGACATGAGATAATAATTTATCTTGGTCACTAGATACCCAGATAAGAGCTTAGATGATAATTACTGCCGGAACCCTGATGCCTCTCCCGTGCCCTGGTGTTACACCACCGACCCAGAGGTGGAGAGAGAGCGCTGTGACATCCGCAAGTGCTGTAAGTCTTACCATGGCTACAACAGATTGTGTGCCCCAACAAAGTTGTATTTTTATCATGTTTTTAATTTCACCTTTTATTCATGAAATTATTTTAAACATATTAGTATTTTATGTTGTCAGATGTTTATGAGACTCACGCCATATCAACTTTTTAAAATCTTATTATATCTTAACTACTCTTATTTATTTGCATATTTTTCAGTAAGTGGGTTTTGTTTGGTTTACTATTAGGATGCACTATAATGCAGAATCCCCCTAAACAAACCTCCACCCCCTTTTCACCCTCAGCACCTCCATGACAAAATATAATATAGTGCAAAATGTTTGTGGTCTCCTGTATAACATGGCTGGAATGACTGCAACTCAGACTTCCTTACCTGACATTAGTGTCTGATCTCACTAATATTGTTGGAGTTGAATGGAGAGATGGCTCACATTTAGGTTTCACATTAGAGTTGAGCTTCATCAAATAGAAAAATGGGAATAAATCTGGAATAAGATGTTTGAAATCGCATGTTTTTGTGATTCTCAGGTGACCACAAACTTTTAGCAATATAATGTATTCTCATACACTTTTCATTGATAGTCTTAATTGACCCTGCTTACTAGCTTTTTCTCTCTCTGTCTCTCTCTTTTACAAACACACATACATACGTACACATACACACACATTGTCTTTCTCTGTCCCAATTCACTTCTTTAGCGGAGGTTCCAAAGCGGCGTTCACGCTCCAGCTACACCACAAACTGTTTTCGAGGTCGTGGAGAGGACTACAGAGGCAAAGTGAACGAGACAACCTCGGGCATCCCTTGTCAACGCTGGGATGCACAGTCGCCTCATCAGCATCCATTTTACCCCCACACATATGAGTGCAAGTGAGTCATAGCTAAAATCACTCTGATTAGTTTAGGTTCATGTTCTAATGTTGATAAATTATTAATGAATAATGCCGAGCAAGCTCTACAACACATATCATGGAATTAGTTCATAGTTTAGAAATCATAGTTTAGAATCAGGGATTAAGTTGTATGTATGAAATTGTATGTAGGAAAAAACTGCAGTGGTATAAAATGGTAATTGATGTTTGAGAAGGTTAGCTTTAATATTATATGTCACAACGCTGATGAAAGTGTAACATGAAGCCAGATATGAATAATTCCAAACCATGCACATGACTAGTGGTTTTAAATAAGAGTTTAATGCTCACCAAAAGTCCAACAAAAACAAAGCACTGTGTAAATCCACGATTACAAAACAATCTAGAAAGAATGTCATAATCATAGAGTAAAACAGACAGGAGAAACAAGAACAAGACATGAGGTCGGGAACAAACACTTTTAGTCAAAATCAAACATGCGCGATGATCCGACAACAAAGTGAAATATAAAGCTTGTCCAATTGGTGCACAGCAATGACGCTTGGCTGTGCGTGTTGGAAGCGCGACGGCGGAAGCAAAGTATAGTGACCATGACAGAGAGGACCTCCTCTGACGAGACAGGAGTGGCTGAGGCCTTCTCAGGTGAGACAGGAATGGCAGGAGCCTCCTCGACACAGACAGGAACGGTAGGAACCTCCTCAGACCAGACAGGAACGGCAGGAGTATCCTCAGACCAGACAGGAATAGCAGGGGAATCCTCAGATGGGAAAGGAGCCTACTTAGACATTGTGAGGACCGCCGGGGTACCATCTGGCCTCATTGACCCTGCTGGACCAAAAACAGAGTGAGATTGGTTGGCTAGAAGCCCACCAAATCAAAGTTAGAGTGGGTGTTGAGGCAGGCTTTAAGCACAGAAAGAGAATGTGAAATCTGCTTGAGGGCTAGGTCTATCCGCAGGTAGGAACTAGGTGAAGCACCCTGGCTCTCCACTGCAGGTTGGAGCTCATACCAATCCGCTGGGATTTCTGCTGGTCGGATCATTCTGTCACGACACTGATGAACATGAAATGTGAAGCCAGACACGAATAACTCCAACCCATGCACAGGACTGGCGGTTTTAAATGAGAGCTTACCAAAAGTCCAACAAAAACAAAGCACTCCACGTAAATCCACGATTGCGAAACAATATAGGAAAAGTGGGATAATCCTACAGTGAAACAGAGAGGAGAAACAAGAACAAGACATGAGGTCAGGAACAAAGGGAAACCGGCATAAAAAGCCTTTGCAATCAGCGCTCAGCAGTGAGAGGGGGGCATAACAATTATACAAAATACTGAACAGTAATATATGACTGAGCAGCTTTTTCAGTTAAGAACTTTTTCATCCTGGATTTTCATGTTGTATTAGAGGACTGGAAGAGAACTACTGCCGTAATCCAGATGGTTCTGAGGCTCCCTGGTGCTTCACATCCAGAGCTGAGATGAGGACAGCACTCTGTTTACAGATCAAACGCTGTGCTGATGACATTGAGGCTGAAGGTACTGCAACAGTTTCACACTCTCTGGTGGTTCTTACACGAATCCTACAAACAATTTATTGTGTTTTGTAGTGAATAAAATTCTTGTGTCAAGTCATCTATTCTCGTTTTCCTATTAACAAATGAGTATATATGCATGTTGGATAACATATATTGGCTGTTTTTCCAGATTGTTATAACGGAAATGGTAAAAACTACAGAGGTACTGTCCGCAAAACCCGGAAAGGTATTCTCTGTCAGAAATGGAGTGTTAACACACCACATAAGACAAAGTAAGCCAAAAACACAAAACTCATTCATTACCCAGAACTGTACAAGTTGGAAACCAATAGATTACTGATTGTAAGCTTGGTTCTATGGACATCGAATGGTGAGATCTACCTGTATGAAGGGTATCTGTGCCTGACCTTTGCAGAAGCCTCCAATTATAACAAATCTGGCTTGAGAGACTAGAGCATGTGCCCGGAAGCAGATAAAAACCTGCATCTTAGCTATAAAATTATACACTGGTCTTTGATTCTACAAGGTCTTGTATATGCAAACATGCTGGGCATTTGATACAAGCTAGAGAGAAGGTAGGTGAAGTTTCCACTGTGGCACGACTCTTCTAGTGACTTACATGGAGCGACAGGCACCATCTACAAAAAACGGAATGTTGCCCACCATAATTCCTCTGAATCCAAAATGATATCAAGCCAAATAAACCTTAATCATGGAGAAGGGTTTTTTTTTATAATCAATAGTATCCTCCACAAAATTCGGAATGTCAGCAACTGAGCACTAAAGTTCATATGAAGTCAGCTGACACCCCTTACACCAGATCTCAAAAACATGCCATTTACAGTCATGAAGGGAATGCATGGAGGATGTTCTATCATTCTGAGTGGTAGCAATAATGTGGGGAAAGTCCCAAAGTTTGCTCTGTCTCTGGTCGACAAGCCTAATACCTCAACTACTAAGCCACCACGTCCCACCACTCTAAATTTGTAGCATAGGCCCTGGCAGATCGAGAAAAAACTGAAAAAAATGTAACATGAGAGGAAGGCACTCTTGTAATAATTGCCAGCATGGATGGCTTGCAGAATGACCAGCTAAAGATGACAACACAACAACATACAAGGGCAGTTCCATATCTGCCATTGGATATTTACTCCCTGTCTGTAAAGCCAGATTTTACAATTGGAGGCTTCTGTCAGACATGAATTCCCTTCCCGTAGGTGGATTTCGGAAGCGAGATGGTGTAAGAGAACTGGAATTTACTCTGTTTTGTGGTAACCATGTTAAACACTGAATTTCTTTTTAATGTCAAACTGGCCAGTTTTGGTCAATGGCTCATTTAAAAGTAGACAACTAGCCAAAGACAATTACCTATCTTAATAGAGTAATAGGTCATTTAATTATAGAAATAGTTACCACGTTTTTCTATATTTAAAGGAAATGTTGATTTTAAGTGCATAAACTTCAACTAAACTACCTAACGTTATAAAAACGTTATATATGTTATACGATATATATATATGCATCCATATTAATGTGTATATTTTAAAAGGTAGCAACTGTTTCAATCATATATTTTATATATTTCAATAATATATGATTGATTATTATTTTGGCTGTACTTCAACAGATGAGCTAACCCCTTAAAGAAACAGTTAAAATTATCTGTCATGTTCATATTTTATTTTTGAATAAAATGCAAACCACTAGTATTGTTTAGTTAATTAAATACCCACATCACATGTTCCCTGTGTCTAGTTCCCTGCTCTAGATCTGATCACTGTACCAATAAGCACTTAAACTGTTTTAATTTCTCAAGGTAAAATATTAATCAATATGCAGGCCATGGCTGCTTTAAACTAATCTGTTATTATGTAGGATCAATTAATCTCTATAACATGTTCGGAGACAGTCCTTAAACATCTGATATGGTACATGGAATGATTTCTAAATTTCTAATTCTATAGATCTTAATGTTGTCTAATTCTATAGATATTAAGTCTTAATGGGGTATAAAGTACAGCTCCTTCGGACACCATCTGTGCTATGACTTTTTGTTGTTTTTGTCTGTTTGTCAGTTTTATTTAGCACTTTTAGAAATTTATAGACATTTGTCTAAAAGCAGCTTTACTGAAAGACAGGGTTAATTAATTTATTAAATTAATAAATACACATTTAAAATGTTATGCTTACCGTTTGGATGCAGGATAAACCCAGAGGCACACCCAGAGGCTAATCTGACTGAGAACTACTGCAGGAACCCAGACGGGGATCTGCACGGACCTTGGTGCTACACTACTGACCCCAAAACTGAATTTGATTACTGTGCAATCAAGCAGTGTGGTAAAAAAAATTTTTTTTTGTTTATGTATAAATTTGACAAGTCTATTAATATTACAGTTTCTTTACTTGTGTAATGTAACCTTTCATGTCTTATATAGATTCTATAAAACCAACTTTTGTTAAACTAACGGTCTGTCCTGAAGAGGGTGTACTTCTGCTAGAGCAGTGGTCCCCAGCATTTTTATCACCACAGACCGGTCAACGCTTGCCAATTTTACCACTGTCCGGGCGGGGGGAAGGGGGGGGGGGGTTCGCTGCATATTATGCAGAGCGGGTGTAGAAATCACCTGTTGCGATAAATCCATATTTCAAGTACGACTCCTGATATTGTTTGTTGAAAGCTTTTTTTTTTGTCTTGAAAGTCGTAGGCTCGTTGTCTCTTTACTATTCACTATTTCAGTTCAGACTCTTGCAGCCAAGTGCCAATTGATCCACGGACCGGTACTGGTAACCGCTGTGGTAGAGGATGTTCAAAAATGACATTTATATGTGACGGTTCGGTATACCACTACTTTTGTTCGTATAGTGTATATGAAATACTACAACCAATAACAGTGCAAATGGTATACATCTAGAAAAACGTCAAATATAGACAGTTTGTATTTAAAAAAAAACCTGTCCTCTTCTAGTCTCTGTTGACCACTGTTCCCATTTCTTTATAACATTTTTGGATTTTAGTCCATGCCCGTAGAGATGGCTATTGAACTAGAGGCTCTGAGGAGCCGAAATCATTACACCATTTACGTTATCATGCCTAGACACCCCAAAGACATGCTTAGAATTCTTCACTCAATTGAAACGGCAGTTCTAGCCAGAATGGGTTAAATGGGTTATTGAACCAGCCACAAGCATCAAGCCAATACATATTTACTACATAGGCTTTATTTATTTTCATATTTGACAAATATAACTTGTCATTGCTGTATTAGGCAGCAGCTTATGTAATATATTGTATGAGAGGGCTGAAGAATATTATTTTGTGTTCTAGAATTTAGCATATGATTTACATTATTTGCCATTTTCCAGGGTTATTTAATATTTAAAAAAAATTGCTCTAATTTTATTAGTAATAGTTTTATTTAAAAATTGACTACTGAGTTCATATTTGTTAGAAATATTTTTGTGCTGTATGACTGACCTCTGCTAAGCCTGATAACACTGTAAAGCTTTCATTTTACAAACAATTTTTTTATAATTTTGTGTGGCACAATGGCTTAGTAGTTTGCACAGTGTGGAGTTTGCATGTTCTGCTTGTGCTGCGTTATTCCATTTATTTTGTTTCCTCCCACAGTCCAAAAACATGTACATTGGGCTAATTGGTGATTTTAAATTGGCCGGGAGTGTGTGTGGTTGTTTGTCTATGTGCTTCCCTGTAATGGACTGGTGACCTGTGTTCAATTCAATTCAATTCAATTTTATTTGTATAGCGCTTTTTACAATAGTTATTGCCTCAAAGCAGCTTTACAGAAT
>JAOTRA010000012.1:2530715-2550763 GCA_026260255.1 Pseudolaguvia tuberculata | reverse complement strand
TATATATATATACACACACACACACACACAAGCTGCACCAGACTATAAGCCGCAGATATCTATGTTGAAAAATGAGATGTTTACTTCAGTGTCACCGATCAACTTAATGTGCATGTTTTTGGACTATGGGAGGAAACCGGAGTACTATGAATCGAAACTTTTTGCTGTGAGGTGACCACTCCTCTACCACTAACCACTACTCGACCGCCATAAATTTAATTGAATCCTATGTCTTCTGTGTTAAAGATTATATTAAAGTACTGCATTATTTAGTATGCTGTTACATCATCTTTCTTTAATAGTTTATGGAACATTTTTGCCTATTTCAATACGCCAAACATCAACCTATTAAGGTCTTGTTGAAAATCATTCTTTAATTAATATTAATAAACGTAAGCCATATTACAGAATAATGGTAGTATACTGTATATGCAATTGGAGGGGAAAACGGAACAGAAGGAAAGGGTTGATTCCTTTTTTGTCCAAGCAGAAGCTCTGTGTTTCTGTTGACCATGATGATTTTGACAGACACCCATACTGCAGAATATTTAGACATTTGTCATTACTTTGCATTTATTGAATATTTGGGAATGAATCATACTCTGTCCCTTTTTTAAAACTACACTTAACACTGTACAATTTCAATGCATTAAATACTTTAGTATGTGTTTTTAGATGGAGTCTAAATTTTATTTCAGTAATCTTCTGTTCCATCTGCGACCATACACTTTTTACGGGGACACCACCGCCTGCCTCTGCTGTTGACAAGCTGCGCGGTGACGTAGCAAGAAGGTTCTGGATTTGATTCCCGGGCAAGGGTCTTTCTGTGCAGAGTTTGCATGTTGACCCAGCCCTTGCGTGGGGGTTCCTCCTACAATTCTAAATTACCCACAGGAGTGTGTGTGTGAGAGGGTTGTTGTCTGTCTGGCCCGATTTGAATGATTGAACAAGTCAAACCTTTTCGCAATATTTAAACTAAATTCATCAACTAAGGTATTACTTAGCAGATATACATATTAAGAAAAAAATCTAGCAGTGCTCAAATGTAATACTTTAAAGTCCAAGAAAACCAAACACATTGTTTATTCGTCACGAGGGTTTTGCCAGTCTAAACGTGAGCCAAAGCAACACTGGAGTGCTATCTTCCCCATCTACGTAATTAACTTGGTTTGTTACCTGTGTAACTGTAGTAAATTATTTAACACTTTTCAGTATGTTTTTATAATGGTTAAATTAATGTAAATATTTGATATTGCATTTATGTATATGCACTTCCTCTATAGGAAATTACAGCATCTAAAATGTCATACTACTTATATATTGTGTTTTAGTTAATATAGTTTGGTTGAAAGAAATGTAAGCTCACGCGCAACGATGAAGATCCCAAATTTACTGTCTAAATATAATGCGAAATCAGTTCAGTTTCAACATGGGCTGCATTGCCACCTTCTGCTATTTTTGATGAGTCTACTCTATAGTGGGGCGGCGAGATTGTCCAGGGTTAGATTCCCTAAATTGAATGTGTTAAAGTGTTTGTTTGTCTGTGGGTCCTGCGATGGACTTGCTAGGTGTTCAGGATGTACTATTGCCTCTCGCCTTATGTGTGCTGGGATAAGCTCCAGCAAACCCCTGTGACCCTGAATTAGGGAATAAGCAAGTAAGAAACATAAAAATGAAAACGAACAATTAGTGTCTAAATATCTGGTGTGTGGTGGTACTGTAAGTATTGTGTAATGACTAGTTGCTAATTTCCCTCAATTTTGTATATACTGCATTGTGCAAATGTTAACCATATTTTATTTTGCCACCATATTTTATTTCTCATGTGTGTATCATCTTTTACTTTGCCACAGATCAGCGTGTGGAGAGAGGAAGTGCTTTAGAAGAAGAAAATGAGTGAACTGGATCAGTTACGACAGGAGGCTGAGCAGCTGAAAACCCAGATCAGAGTGCGTGGTACCTCCTGTGCACGCACACACTTCCAGTGACTTGGAGTAAAGGGCACTTAATGCCATTTAAAGCTATGTTCTGAAAATGATTTTAAAGTGAAAGTTTTTGGAGCTCCCAAGCTGTTAACTTGCTCCCAAGCTGCAATCCTAACTTAACTTCCTGGCTCTTTAGTTTTTTATTAAACATTTACAATATACTTCTTTTAGTGCTACTTTATGTAATGTTAATGTGGGAAGTGGTAGCCTAGTGGTTAAGGTGTTGGACTAATACCAGAAAGACCGGCGTTCAATTCCCACCTCACCAAGCAACCTCTGTGGGCTCTTGAGCAAGGCCCTTAACCCACAATTGCTCAGTTTTAAAAAAGAAACCAAATATAAGTCGCTCTGCATAAGAGTCTGACAAATGTAAACTAACTTATGCATGTGTCTTATTCTATACATTATATATGTTTACATATTAATTAACCTTTTTATGTTATAAATTAAGTACTATTATTCTGTTTAGATTAAAAATGTTATCTTTTGGTGCTATTAATTTTTAAACTGCTAACACAGTAACAAATTCTAAAACAAGTATACAGCAACATTGCAGATGGGCAGTTTTGAATATAATACTCTATGGTCACCATCATTTTCTTTAACTTGCCTTTGTATTGTGTGATTTTTACACTGGAACTTGAGCCCGTAGCCACAGGTGGCACAGTCCATTTATTTGAATAGTGAAACTCGCACAACAAGCAGATGCTTATGAATGTGTTTCCTAGCAGGCAGAAAAGAATAGTGCCGATTAACATAATTAACCTTTTTAAGCTGATACTTGTTGAAGCTTCTGATTTACAAACATTTTTTATTTTTTACATTTTTCCGATGTTTTTTTTTTGCTTTGCGTTGCTGCAGCATTGCAATGCTGGTTAAGCAGATATGGCTGTGGTATATAGGACTTGGAAATGGGTTCAGTAGATGGCTTTAGTTGAATTGTTGTTTCTTAGCCAACTTGTTTTCTTCCTGATAGTTATAAAAGCAGTCTTTGCATAACAGAGATTTTCATAACCAACAATTGACATAGTTGGTCTAACAAACAATACATGTTTTGTCTTGAATAAAAAGTGTACTTTCCTAATTTGATTGCTGTGTTCTGCTCTTTGCTAAAAAAGATGTTAACACTTTTTTTAAAAGTTTTGAATTTAGAATCTGTATTTAACACAAACGCGTATATAACAATCCTGTATAATTTGTATGTCGTTTCCATTTTATTTTTCACCTTGAATGTGATACAAATCACTTTTATATATTTCAGGATGCGAGGAAAGCCTGCGCAGATGCCACACTATCGCAGGTAACGCCTTACTACACAATAGTTGTTGTTTATTATGCAGATATGGACCTATTATCCAACTGACAAATGAACAAAAATGTGTTTGGGTCATTTCATGAGAAATATCTCAAAATATATTTAATGTGTTTATTTTCAGATAACCGCCAACATCGACCCTGTGGGGAGAATCCAGATGCGCACAAGGCGAACATTGAGAGGACATCTGGCTAAGATTTATGCTATGCACTGGGGCTCTGACTCCAGGTACTCTATTATACAGATTATACTAGTGAAAATTCTCTGTACGGCCAAACAAATTACCTGTACAAGTTTTAATGATTGGCTAGTTCTGCCGAGTAGAATTATGGAAAGAAATTATTTCAAACTTATATATTTATAGGAATAAATTAAAATAACTCATTCTCTTTCATATTCCCCAAAATAGTGTTTTATTTTTATCTACAGACATCCGAGTTTTTGAACTTGTTTTATTTATTTGAGATTTCCTTCACTGTAGAAAATGTGTTTAGATCTGTGATATAATGCTTTACACTTTTAATGTAAACATATCTTTATAAACATCATGATTTAAGCAAATGTTCTCATGGTTAAGTAATAATAATAGCAGCTATGCTGGAGAATGGTTTAAAATGCAGTACAAATCACGCATCTCAATTTATCTTCCTGATATTTTGTGTAGACTGTTGGTCAGCGCATCCCAAGATGGGAAACTCATCATCTGGGACAGTTATACTACAAACAAGGTAAACCAATAAAAGCAGTATATTAGGTCCATAGAAGTGTGATAGTTGGCTCCAGAGTGGTCTCTAGTGCAGTATAAAATAATTGTCTGTTTCAGGTCCATGCTATCCCACTGCGCTCTTCCTGGGTGATGACCTGTGCCTATGCTCCCTCAGGAAACTATGTGGCCTGCGGAGGCCTGGATAACATTTGCTCCATTTACAGCCTGAAAACCAGAGAAGGCAATGTGCGTGTCAGCCGTGAGCTGGCTGGACACACAGGTTGTGCAATTCACACACAAACGCACGCATGCTTTTTGGTGTGTTATCAATATTTGTGTACTACTTTTATACTCGTGGCTGTTCATTAGCAGTGCCATTAGATATAGTGCAAGCCTTCAGTTTTTAAGTAAGCTGGCAAGTGAGAGCACTGTGCCTGACCTGCCTGACATATTTAGATATGTACATTTTAGATTAAGCTACATATCTAATGATAAAGTAGTTATATGTAGTAGTATTATTTAAAACCTATATGACTATTAAAACAACCATTTAGTTTAGAAATGAATTTAGAGCCATTGTTCTCTTGTGCTTTCAGGTTACCTGTCCTGTTGCCGTTTCCTTGATGACAACCAGATTGTCACAAGCTCTGGTGACACCACATGGTGAGGGATTTATGTATTTATGCCTAAATCATCCCAAGCACTACATGTACATACAATCCCATAATGCTGAGTAATTGACAGTAACTTGCACACTTTCGAGGAAATTATGAGGGCTGTTTTAATCAGTGCAGTTAATTTGTGTGCTTTATAGTGCTCTCTGGGATATTGAGACCGGTCAGCAGACAACCACTTTTGCAGGGCACACCGGAGACGTGATGAGCCTGTCACTGGCTCCAGATTCAAGAACCTTTGTGTCTGGAGCCTGTGATGCCTCTGCTAAGCTTTGGGACGTGCGCGAGGGCATGTGCAGACAGACCTTTACTGGCCACGAGTCTGACATTAATGCCATTTGTGTGAGTTGCTTAACTTTTGATCTAGGTTTTTTTGTGCATAGCAAATAGTTATACATTTTGTCACTATTTTAATCCAATCACCCTAATGATACAACGTTTATTTTGTAAATTTAGCACTATTGTTTCCATGATTGTAACACAACTCTCTGTTTCTAGTTCTTTCCAAATGGCAATGCCTTTGCCACCGGCTCAGATGATGCCACTTGCCGGCTATTTGACCTGCGTGCTGATCAGGAGCTGATGGTTTACTCACATGACAACATAATTTGTGGAATCACCTCAGTGGCTTTCTCGAAGAGCGGCCGCCTTCTGCTCGCTGGCTATGATGACTTCAATTGTAACGTTTGGGACAGCCTAAAAGCTGACCGCGCAGGTGATGCACAGCAGTTTACACAGCGCTGGGCACTATATATCTTTGTAGTGTAACTGGATTTGTTGTATTGTCATCACTCTAAAGTTACAGGGCTAATGTTTTGTTGTTGTTTTTTTTGCAGGAGTGTTGGCTGGACATGACAACCGTGTGAGCTGTCTTGGTGTGACTGATGATGGTATGGCTGTGGCTACAGGGTCCTGGGATAGCTTCCTCAAGATCTGGAATTGATCCCAGCAAGTGCTTTCAACACATGTCCGACACAGTAAGCTACAGCTCCCTTTACTGAAATCATTAACAAGCAAGATGCAGCATTGATTTTAAATAATAATTTTTAGACGATTCCCAAAACACTAGTAAAAAAAAAAACAACAACAACAAAGATGACTCTTTTAGATTTGGTATAAAAAGCCAGATCTTGGCTTAGTTTTCAAAAATGTCACAGGCTAGCTTTTACTATGAATTTGCCCCTACAATTATTCATTATGTAATTAATGTATTTATAATCATAAATCTGTCCAATTATTGTAATGTTCCACAGGGAAAAAAGATGATCAGTACAATAGCAAAAATGCTAAAAATTACTGGCAAACCAGAGATAAAGCAGGAGAGAGAGAAGAGGGTGGGATAATGGGAGGGGACCAAGTCGTAATCAAACTGAGCAACAGCGCATAAGTGCCAGGGCCTTAACCACTTACATCATGACACAGGCTCAACATTGCAATATTTTAAAACAAATGTTTTCATTTATTTCAGTAAATAAACTAAAAAATGCTGTGACACGCTTTGCAATTATTTAGAAAAGCAGCTGTGAAGTCAAGAAAAAAAAAGCATTAAGGACTGTTTAATATTGTACAGTATCGTATGTGATTTTTAACAATCGTTGTTTAACAGGGGTTTTTTAAGAGGCGACTTATTTTATGTCTAATATTTTTCATGTTTTTGTTTTTTAGATGTCATTTGAACTCCAAAGTTGACTGAAAGACCATTCCAACTTTAGAATGTTAAATTTCACAGCATCGTCAACAACAGAACTGACTCAGTTACATCACCATGGAAAAGAAAAAAAAACTTCTAAGGAAAAACAATGCCTTTCCTACAAGAAGAGCACAATTTGTTCCATCACCCACCTTAAAAAGAAGAAAAAAAGAATTCTTGTGCTATCGAAAGAATCACTTTGTGCACTCCTTTTCAGACTGTTCTATGTAACCCTGACAAACACTATTATCCCCTGCTTCTGTTTCATGCGTCTAGAAAGCAAACATTGGCGTGTAATTGTACAAGTTATTTAAATTTCTTTACTTTTAGACTTTTATTCAGCGCTTTGGGTTATTCTCTGACCCATCATAACTTTCTTTTGAAATATGGTCCAGTTTAAGAAACCTTTTTTAATCCTTTCAAAATTGTGGGTGAATATTAGAAACAAAATCAGACATGTAGAAGGCCGAGATATTAGACATGGAAGGAATAGCAGCTTTTTTCTTTATGGAAGATATATATATTTTTTTTTTAAATAAACGGTTTACTAGATTGTGTGCTTATGCGCATGTGTTGGAAGTATTCTTAATGAGCGTTGCTTTAGATGCTGTAAAAGAGAAGGTTTGCTCACTTGTAAGTCTTGAATTATAATCTTGGGCACCAGTCTAGCGTGTAAACCCCGAGCAGCTTTTCAACTGTTTATCTTCTACAAAGGTTGCTAAGCTGTTATAGGTAATAAGAACAGTCTTGGTTTTCTAAAAACAAATGTAATAAGTCAGTGCGTTAACTTTTTCTGTGAATAACTTTTTGTCCTTGAGCAAAGAAAGCACCATAAATATGCCATATTTGTCCATTTACGAGTCGTAGGTACTCACGTCATCAATCTGGAAACGGCTGCTTGTAAATACGAGTGTCTGACTTGCACGCAAACGCATCATTATATCCTAGCTACTTTTCTTTGCTGTCTCGTCAGCTTTGTTTGCACAATAAGAAACTTGACTAATGTTTTATGCGTTAACTAACCAAGCACATATGCCGTTCATCCCATAAAGAGTGAATTGAAAATGAACTGTACAACCTAGTCTTCTTATTTTCTTTCCACCTCACAGAGGTTCATGTTTGATCTAATCTTAAAGCTTCTCTTCCGGTTTTACAATTTTGTATTGGTTAGTTTGTGTTTGTAACTTCTGTCCAGCAATGGTCTATTATTGGTTGGGTTAAATCAAGTGTGGGACCGAAGACTTTTTATTTCTTCGTTTCTTTTGTCAATCCATTTTCTAAAAACAGATCTCCCTGTTTGTGCTTGGGAAATACAGGTAAAAATCTGTGAATGAAATTGTTGTAGTCAGTGTCTGAAGAATTTTGAAAACTTTTTTTTTTTTTTCTTCTGCCATGAAGTAACAGTCGCATGCTGTAGAACTGCTTAAGATGGTGCTCTCTTCTTTCTAATCTCTCAACCACAGCTACAGTGATGAAATGTGGTAAGACCTTGTTATAGCTGAAGCCTAATTACATACTTTTCCTCCAACTTTTACCCGCAAATCTACACACCCAAGTGTGTAAAAGGTGTATAAAAACCTTTCCTGTACAATTCCTCAGTTCCAATAACTATTCTTGAAGCATAAACTATCAAATTAACAGAGAAATGGGTCCAAAGAAACTGGCTCCTGGTTCTAGAAAATGGATGAAATATCTGCCATTTTTAGATGTCAGTCTCCAACTAATACCTTCTTCTCTCTCTCTCTCTCTCTCTCTCTTCCACTGTAAACAGATGCACTTTCTTTGATAGTTGTGACTTTTTTTTGTTTTTCCTGTTACTCTTTCTCTCTCTGCGATAATGTAAAATAATTGATGTATTTGTGTGTGCTGCCACCAGTAAAGATTAATTGCAGTTCAATTAAAAATGGATTTTCCCACCTTATTTTCTCATCCTTAATGATTAATCATTATCTGTAGAGCTAAGCACTCCTGACCTATTTTTGTATTTTTATTTCAGTCTGGTGGTGTAACACAGGAAGCTGGATGCAAGATAGATACTATATTAAAATATTAATTAAAATGCTATTAATTCTCAAGTAGAATGGCAGATTAGCTGATTGACATCTCCAAAGGAGAAGTGGTAGCTCAATGGTTAGGCTGCTGATTAAAAGGATGTCTGTTCGAGTACCAGCACCACGAAGGCCCTCAACTCCCAGCTGATCAGTTGGATTGAAAAATTGATATAATTTAAAAATTACCCTGGATAAGGGCATTTAATGAGGTTGTTTTCTGTTTGAAACAAACTGTAACAAAGCCTTGAAATCACAGAAAATTTGAATAAGCATTCATACCAGTACAGTGGTGTGTAGATTCCTCCGGCAATATTAATTTTTTTTGATGGCTGTCTCTATTGACCATCTTATAAGGATGTTTGTGCAGCCTTAAGTTCTGCTAAATGAATGTATTAAGACATTAAATTACTGCAGCAGTAATTTGGGTTTAAATCCTGGTTTTACAATAGGATGAAGGGAGCGAACCTATTAGTCTTTACTATAGTTTTTACAGAATGTTTTAGCTGAATGGGAGTAATTTAGTCAATGGGTGTCAAATACATTTTAAACCTCTACTTAGATCTGTTATTTGTCAGTTTAAAAAAAATGTAAGAATTTAAAGTAAGTAAGTGGAAGCTAAAAATCTTTATCAATGAATTCTTTGCTGGTTAGCAGATATTTTTTAGATTAAATAATTAACCTAATCTTGTGCATGAGACCATCATCTATTTGTGTAAAAGTACCTACAAGTTGTTTTGGGGTAAGATACATTTATACGTTTTTACCCTTTGGCCTATAATATTAATCATTTTTGTCCAACCGTTAACCTTTTAACGGTGTCTGAACCATAATAATATTCAATGTAGTAATACATTAATTTCATCTAAAATTCAATTTTTCAGTTAGAGCATTTTCTAGGTTTTAGTTTGGGCCAATTTTTTATAGAGCTTCCTTTTGCTGCAATTACATAGCCATTGGGTGATTTGTGATAGACGAGTTTCAGCAAGAGTGAAAGGGAAAGTTTATGGGACTGTAGTGAGACTAGCGATGTTGTACGATTTAGAGACTGTGGCGTTGTCAAAAAGACAGGAGGCGGAGCTGGAGGTGGCAGAGTTAAAGATGTTGAGATTTTCATTGGGGTTGACGTGGATGGACAGGATTAGAAATGAGTTCATTAGAGGAACGGCGCATGTAGGATGTTTTGGAGACAAGGTGAGGGAAGCTAGGTTGCGATGGTTTGGACAGAGGAGGGACATGCAGTATATTGGTAGAAGAGTGCTGAGGATGGAGGTGCTGGACAGGAAGTAGAAGAGGAGGTTTATGGATGTGAAGGAAGATTGCAGGTAGTTGGGGTTAAAGAGGCAGATGTAGCGGAGAGGGTAGTGTGGAGAAGAGCTGTGGCGACCTCTAATGGGAGCAGCCGAAAGAAGAAGACAGCTTTTTGGGGTATGTTTCTACCAGCTTAGCATGTCTAGAGACATTTTTGTCCATTCTTCTTTGCCAACAGCTCAAGCTAATCCAGATTGGAGGTCCAAAAATGCTAAGTGGGATTTACTTAATTTGGCCAATCTAAAACATGAAAGTTCTCTGATCTGCTTAGGCTTTAAAGTTTTGATAGCTTTATCCCTGACTTGTCTGAGTTCCTTGGTCTTCATGATGCTGTTTGTTCACTAACAAGCCACAGAGGCCTTTAAAGAACAATTATAATTATACAGTCTCGATTAACTAATTAGGTGACTTCTGAAGGCAATTGATTGCACTGTATTTTTTTAAATAAGTAATAGAGTATAGAAGGCTAAATACAAATTCACACCACACTATTCAGATTCTTGTTTGCTTAACATTTTGAAAGCTGTGTATAATTAGTTCCATTTCACAATTTTGTGCTACTTTGTATTGGTCTGTTTCATATTATCTTAATAATAAACTTTTGTTTTTGTAAGGTGGCATAATGTGAAATTCATTCGTTCATCGAACCTGCTTATTCTTTAATACATAGACTAACAACCACACATTCACATTCCTATGGGCAATTTAGAATCAAAAATCCACCTAATGTACAACCGGAGTACCTAGAGAAAATCTACTCGATCGTGGGGAGAACATGCAAACTCTGCACAGAAAGACAATTGGAACTTTCTTGCCGTAAGGCTGTCTCATTATCAAAATTTTATAGTAAAAAATGTTGACATTCATTTCACAAATCTTCATGTCTACAAAATTGATTTTTAAACAGTATTTGGAGAATACAGTATAGCCCTTAGGAATAAGTGTAAGTAAGTGTGGCCCTGTGATGGAATGGCAATCTGTCCAGGGTCTATCCCACCTGCACGTAACTAATATTAGTACAACTTGTACCAGAGTTAGGGAATATCCAGGTTACAAAATGAATGAATGACACAAATTACTTAGTATAATATCACAGTTTACTATAATAATTTCTGTCACATGTTTGACAAGAAGTCAGTTAACAATGTAGTTAATTGGTTTCACAAGATTTTGTCAACTGAAAACTTTCTTTATTGTGTGATCCTCCATTGCAGCACTTCATTAGACATTCTGAACATTAACATAAATCTTCTATTTAAAATTTTACAAACTATTGTTTTGCTTTTTTTGTACTTATACTGATTTAATATAATATTAATATTCTAGCCCAATTAGTACAACAATGTTTGCTATCCCATCATTTTGCTATCTCATCATTAGTTGAGTATCTACTGTATTTCCTCAACTAACCTCCAAAAATTGTCCACTTGGAACATTCAATCACCCTTCTGTGATTGGCAAGAACCGAGTCTGTCCAGATTATCTGATAGAGGGGGTAGTTCAGTGTTTAGTTCCTCGTTAATTTTTTTTATTGACCGCGGGTTTTTTTTCGGTCTCAGGACTTGGATCTGCTGGCTGCCCGATTGTTTTCTCTGGCTCGTCGGATATCGTGAGTGGGTATGAACTGAGCTGAACGTCTGTTGTTGCAAGGCCCTTCTTAACGAAGCATGGAAAGTATCTGCTGCGAAATAGTACAGCAAGGGGTTTAAAAAGCTATTGCGGCCATGCACAGAGTTATGACCAAAATCTTCAGCTGTTTGAGCTTGCAAATGAAGATTGCAGACTGTATGGTATGGTGCAAAGCACAAAAGGAATGTGGTCAGGATCACAATCATTGTTCCCTTTGATTCCGTAACTTCAGATGGAATTAAAGTCTTTGGCTGATGCACCCATAGTGCACCCAGAATGATGATTAATGGGATCAGGAAGCCAAAAACCAAAGACAAATAATTAAGTTGGTCTACTCATTTCCAGGCTGCCATGATTTTAATTTTGAAGCAGCTTGTTTTTTTGTTGTTTTATTTTATCCATGACATCAGAAAAAGAATAGACACAATCATTACAAACACCCAGATGCTAAAACACACAAAACAGGCCCGTCGCAATGTCACCAGGATCCTCTTTTAAATAGGGTATAGCAAGGTACCGGAGCACACTTAGGCCTGTGAGAAATATCACACTGCTACACTATAAAGGTTTACATAGAAGAAGTAGATACACCAGCGACAGACCGACCGTGCCACCCCTCTAACACTATAGTAATTGTAATACATTTTTTTCTAACAAAATATATTTAACAAAAAAATTTGAGTTAAAAGTTTACAACAACACACACATTCATTCCTATGGACAATTTAGAATCACCGATTGACCTAATCTACAATGAAAGAAGGGCAGTGATGGCTTTAAATGTTTAAGGCATTGAGTTATTGATTGGAAGATATACTTACATACACTAACCATAGATTATTTCTTTTCTCTTAGTATTTTTTTTACTACTTTTTGCCCTGCTCCTTGTCTGCCAGATGTGTTGCACAACAGCCACAGAGAACTGAGATCAGCAGAGACAAGTTGCATCACATCTAACACAGATGTGATGCAACTTGTCTCTGCTGCATCACATCTAACACAGATCTTGCCACCTACCACTACTCATACGCCCAGCTCCCTCTTCTCAATCATCTTTGAAGCAAAAATCTTCAAGACTTCCACCACCTCTCCAGGTCTTATCCTTCACTGTCACATTTTCAATAAGTCATCCTATTCCACAAATCTACCACTTGTCCACTGGAACCAATACCCAATTTAGTAATGCTGCAGTAATTTCTGGCCTTTGGCTTTTTATCAATAATCAGTGGCTCTTGTGAGTTAGGTACTGATATCTTTCAAGAAAGCACAGGTTACTACCACTCTGAAGAAGCCGGCACTGGACCTCTCAGAAATCAGCAACTACAGACTGGTATCCCTTCACTCTTTTCTTTCTAAATTACTTGAACACGGAACAACCTTCAAAGCTGCTCACTCTACAGACACTCTACTTGTCGCTTGAAAAGCTGCATGCCTCCAGATCATCCAAACGGTCACCTGTCCTCAATCTTTTGGACCTTTCTGCTGCATTCAATACGGTGAACCACAGGTTCTTGCTGTCTACTCTCAAGAGTCTTGGTATTTGTAGAACAGTTTGAATCAGGTAACATGGAGACAATGGTGACAACACATGTCCCATAAGGCTCAGTACTTGGTCCTCTCCTTTTATCCCTGTATACTCACTCTATTGACAAAGTTGTTTTCTCACATGGGTGCACCTATCATTTCTGATGACACTCAACTTTTCCTTTCCTTCATCAGACACCACAGCTTCGGCCAGGATCTCAGCTTGCGTAACAAATTTATTATCATAGATGGCAACTCATCATATAGAACTCAATCGTTGCAAAACCGAACTACTTTTCATCCCAAGATCTCGTCCCTATGCATTCATTCATTCATTCATTCATTCATTCATTCATTCATTCATTCATTCATCTTCTTACCTGCTTTTCCCCTAATTCAGGGTCACAGGTTTTGCTGGAGCCCGGCACACATAGGGTGAGAGGCAGGGATACAGCCTGGACAGGTCGCCAGTCGCACAAACCCATCTAAGGGCACACATAGTCAAACATTCACTCCTAAGGGCAATTTAGAATCACCAATCAACCTAATGAATATGTTTTTCTACTGTGGAAGGAAACCAGAGTACCGAGAGGAAATACGTGCAAGCTTCCCATCAGAACAACAGAGTCACTGATCTGTCTACAAGAGATGTTCGATGATGCATCACTTTCTAAAATACCTAGCCCTCTATTAAAAGTATCCATGCAACTCTTTCAATGGTTTCTGTGGTTGCTACACTGTTACACTTGTGTTTTGTGATCTATTATACTAGTGTTGAAAAGTGCCTTGAATGTGGAGATCATGGATTGTGAAATCCCGGTCTCAGACTGTAAACCTTTTTTTAAATGCTTAAACTTTCTAATATATATTCTACTAATATTATTTATTCATTCATCTTCTTACCTGCATGTTTCCTAATTATGGGTCAAGGGGGTTTGCTGCGCCTATCCCAGCGCACATATGACGAGAGGCGGGGGTACACACTGGAGGGGTCACCAGTCCATCTCAGAGGTACTAACAGCAAACTGTTTAAAATAAACCCCAGTGTTAAAAAAAAAAGCCAAACCCCTTCCCTCACATCAAGGTATGACTAGGTGGTGTAGACCAGATGTCGGATTGGACAAACCAGGTTGTCTCATGGTTTTTTATAGATGGGAGATGAACGTCCATTGTGTTTTTTTCTGTAACAACCCTCAGTCGGTGGTGCATTTATTAACTTGTGATGCACTGAATCCTGAAAAGAAACACTTTAGAGCAAATTCTATTGATGAAATATTTCAGAAAGTGCCAGAATTTAACAAGTCATGCTGTCATGCAAACCCGCCACCTCTCCGTTAGACCAACTACCCTCAACACTGCTCCAGGCCACCTCTCCTGATCTTCTACCTTTTATCTCTGCAATAATCAATAGCTCCTTAACTTCAGGTCAAGTACCAAGTGCTTTCAAGTGGGCACTAGTTACTCCGATCCTGAAGAGGGAAACACTGGACCCTTCTGACATCAGCAACTACAGACCGTTATCACTTTAACATACATAAATTTTAAAAACATAAATTTTAAAATACTGTTTATAACCAACTGTCCCCCTTCCTCACACAGAACAACATCCAAGATCGCATCCAGTCTGGCTTCAAACCAGCTCACTCTACAGAAACCGGCCGCTTGACAGTCACTGAAAAGCTGCATGCGGCCAGGACAATCATAACAGACTTTCATCTGTCCTCATCCTTTTAGACGATTCAGCTGCATTTGATGCAGTCAACCACAAGATCGTGCTGTCCACCTTGTAGAACATCAACATTATGGATAATAATTTATCACATATTGCTATTTTTACACAATCTTACACGTTTGTCCACCACAATATCAGGAGGATACCACCTTTACACTCAGGCCGCTCAGTTGCTTGCAGTCTCTAGTTATCTCGAAACAGGTCTACCTTAGAGTGCAATCCGCCAGCTGCAGATGATCCAGAATGCAGATGCACGTGTCGTTTTCAACCTACCCATGTTCTCTCACACCACAAACTGATACTTGCCTACAAAGATAAGAACAACACTAATCACACCGCGCATAGCACCACGCTCCCTCAGATCCACCAGCACTGCACAACTTTTTCTACCTCCTAGGTCTCAAAGTCTCTGCCTCAAGACTTTTCTCTGTTCTGGCACCAAGATGGTGGAATGAACTTCCCATCAATGTCAGAACAGCAGTCACTGGCTGTCTTCAAGAGAGATCTGAAGACAAACCTCTTCACTAAACATCTTGCCCTTGACACAAACACACAATAAAAAACACTCTTGCTCTACAACAGTTTTTGGAGTTTGTTACACTGTATTTTGTGATTGCATCTGTATGAGTAGTGAAATATTGAAGGTTATAACTTTAAGCACTGTGTGTATATCGCTGTTTATAGAGCGTCTGCTAAATGCCTAATTGTAACTAACTGTATATAGAGACAGGGTAGTGTGGAGAAGAGTGATCCACTGTGGCCCCCCTAACGAGAGCAGCCAAAAGGAGAAGAAGAAATAGAAGAAGAAGAAGAAGAGTTGCTTTTTGCTGAAAGCGTCACTGCTTATTTTCAAAACCCTGAGTGTGTTAAATAAATGAACTCTTGTTAATTAAATGCTGAGGTGTAGTGGGCATTGAGGCATTGGCGCACCAGGTGATCCAGGTTTGATTTTGCCTAATGGCCTTTTCTGGACCTGTCCCCCTACTCTATTTCTATCCAACTTAAAAAGGTTATAAAATGTCACAAAAATAACTTGATAAATATTGTTAGTTTAGCTTAGTTGATTTAATGTTGTTGGAAAAGTATGATCTGGGTGTTTTGAATGTGTGAATAAAAATCCAAATAAATCCACATGGTGGCCGCAAATACTGGTTTATCCAATATTACAAACGCGGTCTCTAATAATATAGAAAAATTTATTAAATAGGGGTAAAAACGATTATTGGTTTCTCCTTTGAAGGTTTTCATGGGATAAATGTACTTAAATGTTAAATGTTAAAACCCCAGACTCACTTTTAAAAATTTTAATAGAAGAAGGGATGCAAATTAAGAAAATCTAGAAAATCATCAATAAGAATAAATAAGAGAGTACATATTAAACTGTAGACTGATCTAAGGTTATCAATGAGTCCAATTTGTGAAAGGGGGAAGTGGTTAAGGTTTTGAACTGCTAATTGGAATGTAGTTCCACTGATTGGTCCCTGGTTAAGGCCCTTGAACTCCCAATTTCTCAGTTGTACAAATAACGGATAAGTGCATTTGCTAAATGGTGTAATGACAAATGTTAATAAAGAAACCTTGAAGAAACTTGAGTGTCTGAAATAAGATGGCGGATCAGTGATCTTTAAGGGGCTTTAATATTGCTGACACATACAGTCCTTCCTATAAGAAAACTAATTTAGTTATGCTCAGAAAAGGTTCCTTAAATTTGAGGACTGTTTTTTTTTTTAAACAAGACAAAGGTCCATGCCACACAATCAAGATGTAAATGAGGGAACACCAGACCACCCTGTCCTATTAAGCCAAAGCAACTTTGTTTATTTGTTAGTGTCATAAACTAAAAAGTATATATTGACAGGGTTAATAAAATCCAGAGGCCAGAAAATAATCAGTTACATGGTACAGTTACAGTGGTCTGAGTTATTTAAAGCAAGTAGTGTGATCTAAAACAAACAGCTGAGTGATACTTTAGAGGAGCTTGACTAAAGGTCATGCAGTGTTGTAGATGGCAGATGGAATTTTCAGAAAACTAAGTAAAAAACAGAGTTTGTAGCAATAATTTAATCTTGTGTTGTTTTAGTATGTTCTAGATGTTCTGAATGTATATAGTGTATATAATGTATATTGAGTCTGCCAATTTCACAGATAATGTGTTTGTTTACTTACTTATGAAATTCATAGACCAAACTGTTTGGAAAACTGGCTTCCATAGAAAAAACTGGCAGGATTGTATTCACCAAATGTAATCATACAATTCTGTCTCTGAGAAATAGTTTAAATCCATTCAGTAAATTGAAGAACAAAAGTGGCACTACACATTCAGATGTCTTTACTTTTGGACCATTTAAGAAACTGGACATCATTTGGAATCATTTAAAACACGGGTGTCAAAGTCAAATATCACTGAGGACCAAAAAAACAAATTTGCTATTAGCCGAGAGCCAGACTGGTTCAATGTTTATTGAAATATTGAAATGATTGCACAGCCTATTGAACCAAGAGCAACACGGTGTTTATTAGGCAAGGATTAAATGAATAAAATAAAAGGACCGCGTGGTGGCGGAGTGGATAGCACAGTCGCCGCACAACAAGAAGGTCCCGGGTTCGAATCACGGGTCGGGATCTTTCCGTGCGGAGTCTGCATGTTCTCCTCGCGCTTGCGTGGGTTTCCTCTGGGTACTCCAGTTTTCCTCCCACTGTCCAAAAACATGCAGATTAGGTCGATTGCTGATTCTAAATTGTCCATATGCGTGAATGTGTGAGTGGTTGTATGTCTACAGTTACAGTTAGTTTGGCATTTGGCAGGCGATCTTATCCAGAGCGACATTTTGTCAGGCGGGGGGGACGACTTGGAACAGGTATCCATAATCCATGGGAGACAGAGAACAAGACTAAAGGACGAGGACAGAGGCAAAGAAAAAAACACAACCAGATCAAGGGCAGAAATGCAAGACAGAACGAGAAGACAAATATCTAAACATAAAAGAACAAAACTTGAGGGCTGAGGCTCTAATAGAACGAATAAATTTATCTTAAATAAACACACTGAGAACAGAAAAAAGAAAGGAAGGAACAAGGTACTCAGCCCAGAGAAGGGTCCAGGTTCATGAACAATCCATAATCCATGGGGGACAGGCTTCATAGCCTCCACGAGCACAGGACAAGTCTTCCTAGCCTCCACAAGCGCAGAACAAGGCTTCCTAGCCTCCAAAGGAGCAAAACGAGGCTTCCTAGCCTCCACAGGAGCAGAACAAGGTTTTATAGCCTCCACATGAGCAGAACGAGGCCTCCTAGCCTCCACAGGAGCAGAACGAGGCTCCCTTGCTTCCTCAGAAGAAGAACTAGGCCCCCAGGCCTCCTCAGGAGCAGAACGAGGCCCCTGGGCCTCCTCAGGAGCAGAACAAGGTTCCTCGACCACCTCCGGACCAGGTAGACGCTCCGCGACCACCAATGGTTCAGGTGGACCAGGCTGACTCCAGGCCTCCTCAGGAGCAGAACGAGGTTCGTCGACCACCACCGGACCAGGCAGACTCTCCTTGACCACCACTGGACCAGGTGGACTCTCCATGACCACCACCGGACCAGGCGGACTCTCCTCAACCAGCACCAAACCAGGCAAACTCTCCTCAAACACCACCGGACCAGGTGTACTCTCCTCGACCACCCCCGGACCAGGCGGACTCTCCTCGACCACCTTCGGACCAGGCAGATGCTCCTCAACCACCACCGGACCAGGCAGACGCTCCTCAACCACCTCCGGACCAGGCAGACGCTCCTCAACCACCTCCGGACCAGGCAGACGTTCCTCAGTCAAAACTAGCCCTGCCAGAACCATCTCAGTGGTAGCGAGGAAGACAGCAGCCTCTACTCGGGTGAGGAAATCGCATGTGGTGAGAAGATAGAGGAGGTAATGGATGCTGGTCAGAGTCCCAGGCCAATGCCCTCCCCGTTAGGCATAAAAATACAAGGCCGCACTTGTTCTTGTACGTGGTGTAAGAGTGGGGCTGGGCTTTCAAAATTGCCACGCATTCCCATATAAAGTTCCGGCACTTACCGCGCACAATCAGCTGGGTGCAAAAGTGGTTGGATCATTCTGTGAGTCGAGGGGGGGGGACTTGGAACGGGGATAACGAGCGGGAACACACCCAAACGCAGGATTAACGGGTTTAAATAGTCCATTTTATTATTAAAGAAAACAAAAAACAAGAACAAGAATCAAAATACCAGTCTAGACAAGAGGAGACGTGACAAGACGAGATCAAAAGTTACAAAACCAGACTTGAAATTGTAACGTGGGGGAGGGCAGAAAGGGCACGAGAAAAAGGGCAATGA
Organism: Pseudolaguvia tuberculata; assembly: GCA_026260255.1. Lineage (NCBI taxonomy): Eukaryota > Metazoa > Chordata > Actinopteri > Siluriformes > Sisoridae > Pseudolaguvia > Pseudolaguvia tuberculata. The sequence continues at coordinate 2,531,817 of JAOTRA010000012.1, read as the reverse complement.
TCCAACAACCATAGGAAACGAGACTCAGCTGCGGCAGCGCGCTGGTGACGCTCATCACCGAGGAGGGCGTGACACATTTGCCCTTTTTTTTTTTTTTTTACAACTGAGCAATTGGTTGGGAATCAAATTCTGGCAAATCTGGTATTACGCCAACACCTTAACCACTAGGCTACCAGACGTTAAAGTCTGCAGATCCCCCTGACCCTGAATTAGGGAATAAGCGGGCAGGACGATGAATTAATGAATGAATGTTCCTTAGTGTCAAGATAAATTAATGAAATTGCAGTATTATGAAGTTTAAATACATTAATGAAATTGCAGTATTATTAAGTTTAATAATATTATTATAATAGTATTATAAAGACCTGCATTATTGCGCTGCTCTATAATCACCAATCACTGCTTTCAAAAAGGAAAATCAAATCAAATCAATCAATCAATCAATTGTTTTCTTTATCATGGCTCTTGTCTGCAATTTTCCCAGAGTCCATTCAACTGAAAAATAAATATAAATAAAATTTTATTGAAATACAATAAAATAAAGGTAAAATGATACTTTAATGAGTGGCGTGATGGATGTTGTGTGTTCAGGAGACCAGATGGAAAGGCAGTAAGTCCAGGAACATTGGTGGTGGATTTAAACTGTTTTATCATGGTGTAGATGGAAAGAGAAAGGTGTAGGTGTAATCCTGAAGAAGCAGTACATTAAGTGTGGTGAGTGTGGTGGAGGTGAACAGAGTTTCCGATAGGGTGATGAAAGTGAGGCTGGGAGTTGAGGGCCTGATGGTAAATATCATCAGTGCCACAAGTGAATTATGTAGTGGTAGAAAGTATAGCTAGGCAACCCAGCAATTAGGGTTGCACAAGCCAGTGCATTCTTAGTGCCGGTCCCAAGCCCGGATAAATGGGGAGGGTTATGTTAGGAAGGGCATCCAGCGTAAAACTGCGCCAAATAAAATATGCGGAGCACAAATAAGAAACCCATACCGGATCGGTCGCGGACCGGGTTAACAACGACCGCCACATGTACTGTTAGCTGACAGGGTACCGGTGGAAATTCAGCTACTGTTGGCCAAAGGAGGAGAAGGAGAGGAGGAAGACG
>JAOTRA010000012.1:2517251-2530615 GCA_026260255.1 Pseudolaguvia tuberculata | reverse complement strand
GATGAGGATGTGATGGGTAGGTATGGCTTTAAAGAGAGGAATTTGGAAGGGCAGATGGTGGTAGATTTTGCTAAAAGTATGGAGATGGCAGTGGTGAACACATTTTAAGAAGAAGGATGAGCATAGGGTGACGTATAAGAGTGGAAGATGTTACGCACAGGTGGACTATATTTTGTGCAGGAGTGGTAACCTGTGAGAGATTGGGAACTGTAAGGTGGTAGCTGGGGATAGTATAGATAAACAGCATCAGATGGTCTTCTGTAGGATGGCCTTGGAGGTTAGGAAGAAGAGGAAAAGAGAAAAGACAGAAAAGAGAATAAGATGGTGGAAGCTGAAGGAGAACGGCTGTAGTGTGAAATTCAGGGAGGAGGTCAATCAGGGTCTTGGTGGTGGTGAAGAGTTGTTGAATGATTGGGAAATGACTGCAGAAGTGATAACGGAGACAGCTAGGAACGTACTTGGTGTGACAACTGGAAAGGGAAGGAAGACTGTGAGACATTGTGGTGGAATGAGGAAGTGCAAGAAAGGAGAAAGAGGTTGGCGAAACAGCATTGGGATCGGCAGAGAGATGAGAATGAGAGTAGACAGGAGTATATAGAGATGAGGCAGCAGTTGAAGAGGGAGGTGGCAAAAGAGTGGAAAAAGTGGATGAGTCACACCATGAAGTTATAAGAAAGAGTAGTGGAAGCCAGGCTGAGGGAAGAGGTGCCCATCTGTGAGCAACAGTATGGTTTCATGCCAAGGAAGAGTACTATAGATGCAATCTTTGCTTTGAGGATGTTAATGGAGAAGTATAGAGAAGGCCAGGAGGAGTTGCATTGTGTGTTTGTGGATCTGGAGAAAGCGTATGACAAGGTTCCGAGAAAGGAGTTGTGGTATTGCATGACGAAGTCAGGTGTATCAGAAAAATTAGAACAGAGTACCAGTCTTGGGAAACAGTCCATAAGAAACTCTAGATCACGTACATGAAACAAACATATGGTTGAATGCATTAACATTAACAGCAAACTAACAATAATCCACGCCATTATTAAAAGAGCACCTACATAAATAGCCCTAATCAAAGGGTGATTGTGGCTTCTGACGTTGAAGGGGTAGAGCGTGTATCGTAACAGTGGGCTACCGTTGCATTGTAGGGAATGTAGTGTTGGTGCGTGCAAAACCCCAGCGGGCCGGTTTCAATAGTAATTAAATATAATTCCAGGAGCCAGAGATAATTCATTCGGGCCTTGACTTATTATTGACATATGTGATTTAGCATTATTTCATAGGTTAGTTGCTGAACCATTTCAATTAGGTCTGCATCATCTAAAATTAGTATAACAATGACCACTGAACTACCTACCTAAGGATGTGTTACATACAGTACATGTCTTTATTTTTTATATTTCAGTCTATGACAACATTGTGCACAAATGTTAATGCACAATTAATGTGCATGTTTTGAGTTATTATTTTCTTCTGAATATGGGCACTCAGTAAGCATCAGTCTCATCAGTCCCGCTAATCTGGGACAGGGTTGTGGGGGTAGCAGTTTAAGAAGGGACGCTCAGATATCCCTCTTTCCAGACACTTTCTCCAGCACTTCTGGGGAAACACTGAGGCGTTCCCAAGCCAGTCGAGAAAAATAGTCCTTTCAGCATGTTCTAGGTCTTCCACAAGGCCTCCTCCAGGCAGGACATGCCTGGAACACTTCTTCTAGGAGGTGTCCAGGAGGCATCTGGAACAGATGCCCAAGCCACATCAGCTGACTTCTCTCAATGTGGATAAACAGCAGCTTTACTCTGAGCCCCTTCAGAGTAACTGAGTTTTACATCCTATCTCTACGGGAGAACAGAGCCAGCTCAGCTCCTTCTTCACCATGACTGACCGGTACAATGACCGCATTACTGAAGAAGATGCACCAATCCTACTGTCAGTCTCCTGTTCTATTCTTCCCACACTCATGAACAAGACCCCAATATATATATAAACTCCTCCACTTAAGGCAAGATCAAACCATCTGACAGAGAACCATGGCCTCAGATTTGGAGGTGCTAATTCTTATTCCAGCCACTTCACACTCATCTGCAAACTGTCACAGTGCATGATGAAGGTCCTGGCTTGACAAAGCCAACAGGACAACATCATCCTCAAAAAGCAGAGGGGAAAACCTGTGGTACCCAAACCTGACTCCCTCCTGCCTCTGGCAGTGCCTAGAAATTGACACGATAAAGAGCAGTCCTGACTGACTCCAACATGCACCGGGAATAGATCAAACTTATTGCTGGCAATGCAGTAAGGGACTGTATAGCCCTTGGCAAAAAAAAAAAAACAAACCACAGGATAATATGAAGTACACCATGGACAGGTCGCCAATCCATTGCAGAGCCAATGAAATGATGTTAACAATTTATAATAGTCAATGTTGCAATATTATGACTGTAATGTAGAATTATGAGTTGAATCCATAATGCAGGAACACCAGTAATGAGGTTAATAACAGCAATGTTTAATATCCAAAGTCAGGAAGGCAGAAGTCGATACACAGAAGAGTAGGCAGATAAAACAAACAAATCCGAAATGACAGACAATACTCATAACTGGGACCACTATTATGTTGCAACTGCAGAAACCAACAATACTGCACAAAAACACCATATAGCATTACTTATTAAATTTGTATTTATCTTTTTTATTATTAAAGCAAGAAACATGGTTAAGGCTCCAAATTTCCACACTACAACCACAAATGTACAATATACATCATCTGGAATAGTCACAATCAATATTTATCTAATAACATCACAAAAACATAAAAATTTGAAATCAAATATTTATACATTTTAAGACAGTGGTATCGCTCTTAAGCATTAATCTGGATGTGACAAGCTCATCATCTTTTGGGGTTGACCAACCTCTCGTCACGATCGAATAATCGATTAATAAATCGTTGAATGAAAAAGTTAAAACACGGTTTAAAATAGAGGCATTTCTCCTGCCTGACGAAAAATGTATTAACTACAATACCCATAATGCAGCGGGCTTCCAGAGTGGCTTCCAAACTTCCAACGCATTCTGGGAAAAAGAAAGCCGTAGAAGAACCATCTTATGTGTCGTTTGCTAGGGTCGTTTTTAGGTTCTTACGAAAACGTTAGGTAGTCGACTCCAGGCTTGGGTTCAAATTAAGCGTTATACCATACGTTATCTGGTAAGTCAATGTTACACAAACGACGGGATTTTTACCATTTGCAATCTTTTAGCGTCCGTCAGATGGTAGGTTTCATTGTGAGGGTCCATTTTAGTGACGCGTAGTTTAGCTAGTTACACATCCAGCACAAGAAAAACTGTGTTAAAGCTAGTTATTTTCGTTATATGCATTAAAATAAAATGCTTTATTATACTGCAAGTTTGACTTGTCACAATACTTTTGCACGTACTGTAAAAGCGTGTTATAAGAACATAAACTATTTCGTCGACTTACGGCTGGGGAGGATGGAGTGTTTGCATTTTCATGTAAATCGTCCAGATATGGAAAATTGCTTGGATCATTGAAACTGTAATTGTTTTATATTTAATACTAATTCAACTATCAAGTTTTCTAATTTAATAGTTTAATGACCTTGAAGACCCAACGAGCGGAAACGAAAGCTTCCACATTGGAGCCTGCGCTTGTTCTATTTTGAGCTGCCATTTTTAAAATTTGCGTCATTGAAGAAAATGACGTGGACACCCTGCAGTGTTTTTACCGGGTTAATACCAAACAAGGATTAAAAGGCTTGTTTAATTTGGCTTTGAATTAGCTGCGCCTTTTCTGAGAGTTTTCGGTTATCGTTTATAAGTAAATTGACGGCAAATTTGTAGTTGAACAATGATCGTTTTGTCAAAATAAATGATCTAGAAAGTAACACTTTTTCCCGGAAGTTGAATGAGTCTCTTATTTTACCTCGCTTTTTGTTTATATTTAAATCCACACACTTGGAATACTAGTAAAGTCGACGGTAATGTGGACACCTGGTGACTTCATAATGCGTCATTTAGTCATTTCTTTTAGTCAGTTTTGTCATTTCAACCATATATGACAGAGCAGCATATTAATACACACACGCACACCATGGTTTGGTGCTGTGGTAGTCAAGCCATGTCGAAAGATTAGCACCATTTTGCTACTGATGCTCCTTTTGATGTTTTACACCTTTTATTTTTAAGTTGTCTTAACTTCAAACTTGCTTTCCAAAGTTCAGTTTAATTCAATTCAGTTTTATTTGTATAGCACCTTTTACATTTCATTCATTGTCTCAAAGCATCTGTATATAATGAAAGAGAAAACTGAAATAACTGGGACTTTGAATAATAGTCTCTTAACACTTATAATAACCTTGATTAGCCTGAGGGTATTGCCAACTGCTTAGATCCCTTGGTTTAGTTTGCCTTTTTGTTCTCTTTGCAGGCCTCTCATTGGGCGTGGCAGATGGGTGCAGATAAGCGGTGCGTGTGACCTTATCAGTAACTATAGCTATCTAGTTAATGTGTAGAGTTGGCATTTGTAATTAATATAGCTGTGGTCTGATTGTTTAGGGTTAGCCGCACGGAGCGGAGCGGCAGATATGGCTCAGAGCAGTCTCGTGACGACGACAGACGAGAGCGGCGAGATCGGGATGACCGTGGTTATGACTCTCATCGCTGGAGTGATGAGCGGCGTGGTGACCGCTACGATGGTGACAGAGAGGGTCGCAGTGAACGCTACTGGGGTCGAGACAGCCCTGAGGTTTGTATTATCATTTGAAACAGCAGAAGAATGTGAAAGAAATGGTAGTGGTATGGTTAAGGTGTAGGACTGTGGGACCCCTGAGCAAGACCCCAATTCTTCAGTTGTATAAAAAAGCGATAAATGTAAGTGTATAAGGGCACTTGCCATGTGCTAGAACTGAAGATGTAAAGTTATTAAAATTGCTTTTGTATTGATTTTTTTTACTTTAATGTGCTATTGTATTGTATTCTTATGCATACTGTATATTCACGCTTGCAGCGAGGAAGGAAGCGACGTAGCAGTGACTGTTCTGATGATGGTCACCACTCAGATGGAGATTATTCTGAGCATGACTACAGAGGAGACCCGGCTGACGAAAAGGAGAGCAAAACCATCATGCTCCGTGGTCTGCCTGTAAACATCACTGAGTCGGATGTAAGTGACCAATTTGTAACATCTGAAAACAACTGATAAAATATGATTAATTTCTATCTCTAAAACATTTTTTCTAATTTAATGTCTCTCAGATTCGTGCAGCCTTAGAACAATTGGAGGGGCCACAGCCAATGGATGTACGGTTGATGAAAAAGAGAACAGGTGAGGCTGGTGTAACATGGATCTTTCCTCTGCCAAACCTGTGACCACTGGGCCAACCTGCTTCTGCTTTTAAATGTCTTTTGCCATAGCAAAATATATATATATTTTTCTTTTAGCACTTATTTACAATAATTTTAATCTGTTATAAAGAAACACAGAGGTAAGTTAAGTGTGATTTCTGCTTTTTGCAAAATTCCCATAGATCAAGTGTAGGCGAATGAAGGCGGATATGCATAAATTGGTTTCATGGCTAAGTTTATTTCACCTAAAGCCACATCTAATAGAATATGTATGGGTTCTGTGCATAGAATAAGTCTATTCCACTGTGTATTGGTATTTTATGCAGTCTTAGTGTCATTTAAAATCTAGTGCAATGTGATTTCTAGGTATTTCTTGCTATGGTAAAAGATCTTTTTTTTCTGGCACACTCCCAACAATTTGACCTCTCTGGGTCGCTGGGGGTCATGAAGCAGTTTGTGAGAGTGTGAATGTTATACGACTGAACTATTAAGACTAACACGCCTCCCGTCTGTATATCTGAATGCCTCTCTAGGTATAAGCCGAGGTTTCGCCTTCGTGGAGTTTTATCACTTGCAAGATGCTACCCGATGGATGGAGACCAATCAGGTTGCTTCCTAATCACCAAGTCTAGCTTTTATCCTGGGGAATGATGAGAATTAATAAAAACTTAAAAAAGGGATTCCCCCAGAAAAGAAAATGGACATTGGACCGCTCCCGCCTTCTTTTTCAAAGGCATTGTGTGACTTAGAGAGCATTTCATGGTTTTTAAAGCGAGGTGACAAATCGGCTTTGATTTGTTATAGTATCGTAGTGTAATACAAAAATGTAACAAATATTTTGGTCATTTAATCATACACACTAGTGTACATCTACGTGGAAAATTGATCATAAAGATAATCAGACAAAAGTGAAAGTTGTGCTTCGACTATAAAGAGCAATCAGCTTCAGCGAAACACTTTTTCATCCTGTAACTAGTAATTAAGGAGAAAATGAAAGTTTCCTCACGACGAAAGGCTTTGGGCATTTAAAATGTTTTGTGTTGGAGTCTGTATGTCGTTCCAAGGTTCTCTACCTTTTACACTGCTCCGGCCCCATCCGGACACTCGGGTCCCAAACAGCATGAATACAAGCACCCACTGTTACACTCATACACTGAGTCTTCCTGGGCGATCCTCCCTTAAACCTTTGTGGCTGCTTTAGTGCTTGTTCATGGGCTGAAATCAGGAATGAGCAGTAGATGAGGTACTAACTCCTGGTTTGTATTCATTTTGCAGAAGCTGCTGTCTATCCAAGGCAAGACTGTTGCCATGCACTACAGCAACACGCGACACAAATTTGAAGACTGGCTCTGCAATTCGGTATGATTAACAGACCATTGTCATGTACTATCCACCTTATGAGCTATAGCGGTAGTAAAAGAAATAAAATTCTGTGACCGGTTGTTTTTAGTGCGGACTGTACAATTTTCGGAGGAGGCTAAAGTGTTTCAGATGTGGCGCTGCTAAATCTGGTAAGTATGGGAAGCTAGAACCTTTTGTTAACCAGGAGCAGTTTGAGACCTTTTTAATCTAGAATAATTAGGCTGTCTCCATGGTGCAAAGGGGAGCCTCAATTTGTTTTTTCAGGTTGATTCAGTCCTATATTGTTTTTCACAGACTCAGAAAACAGTGTAACTGGTGGAGCCACAGAAACCCAACATAGTGGTGATTACTATGGCGACAGTAAGCTTCCTTTTAAATAATGGATGTCAATCAAAATTGGAATATATGTTTTAATACATAAGTGTTTAAGTAATCAGGGCTTCAATTGTCTGTTGCAGCAATCATCCTGAGGAACATTGCTCCCCATTCTACTGTTGAGGGCATTTTGGCAGCCCTGGCACCATATGCTAATTTGTTACCAAGCAATATCCGCCTTATCAAAGACAAACAGACTGGACAGAATAGAGGTTTTGCCTTTGTCCAGCTGTCTTCTCCTTTGGTATGTGACCATTTTTCAAATTGTTGACAAAATACATACAAAATAAAACATTTTTCTGCATTTTGTGCATTTAAATAAGAAATCTGTGTAAAGATCAGAACTGTTTGAAACGGTACTCCAATAAGAGCTCACTGGCATCAGTTACTGTTGCTCACGAGTTACTGTCATGCCCTCATATAAATCCATATTTTTGTTTGCCATAATTTACAAGACAACAAAGAATCGCCTCTGCAGTAAACAGTTTGCACCAGATGTCGAGGTTTCTGCACCCCCAGCAATTCAGAGAAGAGATTAACGCTTGATTCAAATAACGTATTTATTCATTTGCTTTTTGCTGGGTGATTAAATTTACTATTTGAAAAAATATATATTGAATATTGGGGAAGTGGTGTTGGACTGAATTGAGAGTGAAACAGAATGTAGGCTGTTCTTTATAATTGTGTCTGCTATAGGTAGTAAATCTATTTATTTTTCTTTGTATGTAATTTATTTCTTTGCATTAATCAACACACTTGCTTCTGTAGGAGGCGTCACAGCTCCTCACCATCCTGCAGAGCCTGCAGCCTCCACTCAAACTGGACGGGAAGACCATTGGTGTCGATTATGCAAAGAGTGCTCGGAAGTATGTTTTTTTTTAACAACTGCAACTGTTTCTTGTAGTTTGGAAAACCATTAAAGACTGAACTGATTTCATGCTTTCTATAGGGACCTGCTTTTGCCCGATGGGAACCGAATTAGTGCTTTCTCAGTGGCCAGTACAGCGATTGCTGCAGCCCAGTGGTCCTCTAGCCAGGTAAATGCAACACAAATACCTCTTCCAGCTCTAACAGCAACAGCTATTGATTTACCACAAACCTCTTGTATTTCTCTCTTTAGCCACAGCAAAGTGTGGAACCAGCATCAGAGTACAGCTACCTGCAGGAAGGCTATGTGCCATTTTCACAGGTTAGCTGACTGCATGGCTGATTTTAATTAACAAAGAATAATAGATTCATAATTTGTCCCTTTCCTTCTCACAATTAGGAATTTCAAACCCAATATCAACAACAGGCCGGCACAACAGATCCTTCACGGGCTAATGGTATACTTGGAGGTGAGACATTTAAAATCACTAAATGTGTATTAAATATGAAGAAATACTAGATCTGGGTTAGATTTAACACAAATTAAACAGTAAAATGTGTATTTATTGTTACTTAATCTGTGGTCATGTGTGATATAATGTTGTCGTGATTCAGATGTTTGTGGAGTTTATTGAGGGAGTCATTTATTTATATATATTTTTCACCGTGTATAGCGGCTCCAGGAATGAAGGTCCTTCCTACAGCTGGAGCAGTGGTCATCTCTAAGGGTGCTAATGTTTATCAGCCCCATATCATCAACCAGCCACCCACACCAGTAAGACTGTCCCATTTTACTATACTATTAACCTCCACCACCTGTATTGTATTGACAGTGTGTGTTCTTGGCAGGCTTTGCAAGTGCAAGCTGCAACAATCACAGCAGCTGCTACCATCTCAGCCCCAGCTACATCTGCAGTAGTTGTACCTACCTCAAATACATTAACGCCTGCTGCTTCATCTCCCACCTCAGAGGCTAAATGTTGTAAGGCAAAATATACATTTTCCATAAAGTCTTACTATGCATTACCTTGTTTCCTTAATGTACTCACTTGTTTTGTTTTTTTCCAGCCGCTCCTGATATCTCCACCTATCAGTTTGATGAGGCGTCTGGTTACTACTTCGATCCTCAAACAAATCTCTATTATGACCCCAACACACATGCAAGTGGAATTGCTTACTTTTGTAGTGTTGTAATGTTGGTAGTAAAAATGTTTCATTGGACTAAATGAATTGATTGTTGTATTGCAGTACTACTATAATTCGTACACACAGCAGTACCTGTACTGGGACAGTGAGAAGCAAGCATACTTGCCTGCAACTGATTGCAACAATGCTGCTTCAAGCTCATTGACCCCAGCTAAGGAGGGCAAGGAAAAGAAAGAGAAGCCCAAAAGCAAAACTGCACAGCAGGTTGTTTTTGTTTTGTATAATTTCAGATGAACTAAGATTCTCCAGAAATAAGCCAGAGATCTCATGCACTTATATAACTAAGCCTAATGGTTTTTTTGTAGATTGCAAAAGATATGGAACGTTGGGCTAAGAGTCTGAACAAACAGAAGGAAAACTTTAAAAGCAGCTTCCAGCCCATCAGCCAGGAGGAGAGGAAAGAGGCTGCAGCAGCAGACGCTGGCTTCACACTGTTTGAGAAAAAGGTAACCTTACCAGTTAAATTTATTTAATATATGCAGATATGCTCCTCCGATTTAGGATTTAATTATGCAAATACAACTAAATGCATTTCTAGCAGGGTACTGGTTTGGAGAGGCTTGTATCAGAGGCAGTGAAGACCATAGAGGAGGAAAGTTCATCCTCGAAGGCCAGTTGTTTTTGGCATCTGAGCATTAATGATTTATTTACTATCCCCACTTATCTTTCACTTTTTAACTTGAACAATTTTGTTTTGCAGGTGGGACTTGTGGCCGCATATAGTGGAGACAGTGAACCTGAGGAAACTCCAGAAAGTGAAGAAAAAGAAGACAAATTAACAGACTGGAAAAAAATGGCCTGTCTGCTTTGCAGGAGACAGTTCCCCAGCAAGGAAGCCCTAATTCGACATCAACAGCTTTCAGACCTGCACAAGGTAGACAAATTACTTGGTTCTTGCACAAACATGAAAGCTAAGTATTGTCCTATATGGAGGTTTGTATGATTTTCTTCATTGTTCTCCTTAGCAAAATCTAGAGGTTCACAGAAGATCAAAATTGAGTGAGGCAGAGCTAGAAGATTTGGAGAGAAAAGAGACAGAGGTTAGTTTTTAGCTTTTACCTGAAATTATTGGGCAGCATATAGGATTATAGTTAAAATATTCTTGCACTGAAGCCTTATTCAATTTTTTTTTGCTTGCAGATGAAGTATAGAGACCGAGCAGCTGAGAGGAGAGAAAAGTATGGCATTCCTGAGCCTCCGGTGCCAAAGAAAAGGAAGTTCACACAGCCTACACCTGTAGTGTAAGTTAACTCCCTTGGCTACAATAACTGCTTGACCGTTGTAGATTCTTTTTAAGTTCTGAATGTAAAGTTTTCTGAAAGAAAAAGGCAATAAGTAAATAAATCCCGAAACAGAAATTATGAGCAGCCCACAAAGGACGGACTGAACAGTGACAACATTGGAAATAAGATGTTGCAGGCTATGGGTTGGAAGGAGGGTAAAGGCCTGGGCAGAAATCAGCAAGGCATCACAGCACCTATTGAGGTAAGCCAGTCTGCTATGCTTTTTTTTTTCCCCTCTTCATATTAGTGTTTTGCTGATTTATGAATAATTTCTCTCAATCTGCAGGCACAGATGAGAACAAAGGGCGCAGGCTTGGGTACCAAAGGGAGTAATTACACACTATCAGCCTCGGATACGTACAAGGATGCTGTGAGGAAAGCCATGTTTGCACGGTTCACTGAAATTGAATAGTCTTCATCATTCAATGGTCCCGGTGTGGACAGGAAGCTGTACTGATATTGGATTGGTGGTGATAACAGAAGTTTGTATATATGTTTATAAAGTGTCTTGAATTTTTTTTTTATATTGTTGCCTATTGTTAATGTTGCCTTACATCAACTAAAAACTGTAAAGTTTCTAAACTGTTCTTGAGTTTGTACATACATACCGAATAAAATAAGTTCATTTATGTTGAATTGAATATTTGGAGTTCTTTATAAACATTATCATGTTGCTACACATCATAGATGAATGTAAGGACGTCTTCTAAATGTAAACCCTAGAAGTTATTCTAGCTTTTCACTTGCCCTGTTTCATAGTATTTTATATTTTTGGGAAGTCTTCTCCTTTCAGCTGCTCCGTTAGGGGTCAACACAGCGGATGACTCTTCTCCACACTACCCTGTCCTCTACATCTGCCTCTTTCACCCCAACTCATCACATCCATAAACCACCACCTTGGTTTTCATCCTGCCTGGCATCTCTATCTTCAGCATTTGTCTACCAATATACTCTATGTCCTTCTGTACATGTCCAAACCATCTCAACCTAGCCTCTCACCAAAACATCCTACGTGCACCTTCCCTCCTAATAAACCCATTTCTAATCATTTCTAAATTTTCCTGTCCATCCTCGTCACTCCCAGTGAAAATCTCAACATCTTCAACTGCCACCTTCAGCTACTGTCCTTTTGACAACTCCAGTGTCTCAAAACGTACAACATTGGAGGTCTCACTACAGGTTAGAAGATGAATGGAGAAAACTTATCTATAAATTTTGACTTTGGCTCGCCATCTGTTTGAAACTTGCTAGTGCATTTATTTGCGTAATATTCTTTGACATGTTGCATATCTGTACAAAGGAATGTAATGTTGTGTGTAGGTGAAAGTATGACCAACAGAAATATTACTCAAGAAAAATCTAAAGTAAAAAAATCCCTTTACATTATTAGATCATGCTACCAACAATAATCTAATCAATTGGCTCAGATTACAACAATCTATCCAAATTACTGGACCATAACCGTCTGTGTTTAGAAGGTGTTAGTTATGTAACAGATGCAGTCATGCTTTTTTTACCGCATAAATAAAAAAAGTGATTTAAAAACATTCTTTCATTATGTTACTCTTTTATTCCCTAATTCTGGGTCACTGGGCTTGCTAGAGCGTATCCCAGCATACGTAGGACGAGAGGCAGGGATACACCCTAAACCACAGGTGTCAAACTCAGTTCCTGGAGGGCAGGCGTCCTGCAGACTTTAGCTCCAACTTGGCGCAACACAAGTACCTCTATATGTCAAGTATACCTAGCAAGATATTGATTATTTGGTTCAGGTGTGACTGATTAGGGTTGGAGCGAAACTGCAGGACACTTGGGGTGTCCCTGCTCTAAACAGTCACCAGTCCATCGCATTGACTTCATGACTGAATCCACACACTCACATTCACTTCTATGGGCAATTTAGAATTGCCAATCAACCTAATGTACATGTTTTTGTACTCTGGGAAGAAACCGGAATACCCAGGGAAAACCCATGTAAGTGCGAGAAGAACATACAAACCGTGCAGGAAGGCCCGTGGGGGTGTGCTAACCACTTTGCCACTGCACCACTGTGATTTAAAAACATTATAATATTAACATTGTGAATAAAGCAAAGATTATTCTTTTTAAAACATTGGTTGGGAATGTAATTGCTCGTTCGATTTTAAATAATTTTAAATATAAAATGTTCTGGACTGTAGAATTAAATAATCACACTTTAAACTGTGACAAGTGTAAACACAATTCAGCATTGTGAATGAACTGGGTATATACAACAGCAAGAGCAATTATATGATTGGTTAACTGTAACAAGTATGAGGAGTGTGAACAGTAAAACTGCATATACCCTCAATTAAATAATTTAGTCAGTTGCCTATAAAATGCCTATAAAATTGCCTAAACACTTCAGAAAAAAATGACAACCCAGCCATTAGGGTTGTACAAGCCAGTGCATTCTTAGTGCCGGACCCAAGCCCGGATGAATGGGGAAGGTTGCGTTCGGAAGGGCATTCAGCGTAAACTTAACTATGCGGATCACAAATAAGAAACTCATACCAGATCGGTCGTGGCCCGAGTTAACAATGACCGCCACTTTTAGCCGACAGGGTACCGGTGGAAATTGGGCTACTGTTGGGCAAAGCAGGAGGAGGAGAGGAGGAAAACGTCTACAGAGATGGCAGTCAAAGGAGAAGTGGAGGAGGGTGGAAGTTCGGGTGGGTTCTTTAAATGTTGGTACTATGACTGGTAAAGAGAGAGAGAGTTTGCTGACATGATTGAGCGTAGAAAGGTGGATGTGTTGTGTGTTCAGGAGACCAGGTGGAAAGGCAGTAAAACCTGGAACATTGGTGGTGGATTTAAACTGTTTTATCATGGTGTAGATGGTAAGAGAAATGGTGTAGGTGTAATCCTGAAGAAGGAGTACATTGAGAGTGTGGTGGAGGTGAA
>JAOTRA010000012.1:2499349-2517151 GCA_026260255.1 Pseudolaguvia tuberculata | reverse complement strand
TGTGTGTGAATGGTTGTTTGTCTATGTGTTGCCCTGAGATGGACTGGCGACTTGTCCAGGGTGTACCCCCGCCTCTCACCCTATGTGTGCTGGGATAGGCGCAGCAGGCCCCTGTGACCCCGGATTCGGGAATAAGCCGGTAAGAAGATGAATGATATATATATAACAAAATGTATTTAAAGTGGTGAAGGATTTATGCATCTGAATATATTATCTGAATATAGACATCTAAAAGTGTGAAAATCTTGCGTGAAGCGTGCCGATAAATTTTAGACAGATTTAGTAATGTAGGAATACGTCGCTTGTGAATTTTATATGAATGAAACAAAACCTCACTTCCTCTTTTCATTCTGTGCCTGTGCTGTGTTAAGGTAGTCTGGGTGACTTGTGCCTGACTGACGTTGTTCCAAAGTGAATACCGTTACAACAAAACATATTTATAGCAAACAGTATATTTATGCAGACATTTTTACAAGAAGTGTTTTATTGCAAAATTGATGGAAATGGAAGTGAAAATGATTTTATGCTTGTTTATATAGAAAAACTGTATTTTGAATAAGGTTGTTCAATTCGATTCTGATAGGTTTAGTATCGGTACAGAAGGTTTTCAGACATGCAATCATGCAACCAGCTCAACTAGTGGAGATTCACAAAAGATTAATCACACTACATTGCCAAACACTACATTGTGGTCACCTGAGCATCATAAACACATGCAATTTCAAGCATCCAGATTGATTCCCATTTTTGCTATTGGATGAAGCTTCATTCTTTTAGTAAGATTCTCTAGTGTAATGTTGTGCTTGAGTGTGAGATATCTCTTCATTCAGCTCCAACAGTATGAGTGAGATCACTAATGTCAAGTAAGGAGGTCGGGGCGCAGTTGCCATTCCAGTTAATCCCAAAAATGGTCAGTGGTGGTAAGATCAGGACTTTGTGTCTCATTTTTACAGGATTTGGCAGACAACTTTATCTAGAGAATTACAGTGAATTAAAACTGAGCAATTGGGGTGGAACAGTGATTGCTTGGTGGTGCTGGGAATCAAACCCAAGTCTTTCTGGTATCAGGTATCATTAAACACTAAGCTACCATGTTCCACAATAATAGCCCATCATGTCATAATGGAGATCAGGGTATCACCCAGGAATAATGTTAGTGTCTTAGTTCCAGTGAAGGAATAATGTAGTGATACAACATACAAAAACATTCTAGTCGACTGTGGGCCAGGTGTGGTCAGGTGACCACAAACTTTTGGCAATATAGTGTAACATTTATCATTAGCCCAGCATGTCCATCGTACCGTTCTCATTTAAGAATGTGTCTGAATAAATGACCCTTTTTCTTTTTTTTTTAACGAGTAATTGATTGTGTTTTGTGTGTGGGTAGAACTGTTAAGATTTTAACTTAACTTAATAACGCCTGCATACCAAAGCTGTTTATTTTGTCCAGTTTGTCATGACAATGTAAATGTAAAGTTTTAAATTATTGTCTATATCTTGTCTTTGGGTTGATTCACCAAAACCAGTATTCATATATCGGTTCAAGATGTTTGAATGCCAGAAACCCACACAAACATGCATGTTTACACAAAGTGCATTAAATGGTGTTAAATAAGACAAAATTATAATACAGTGACAGCTTACAGTCTAGTATAAGTTTTTAGTTTAGTGTTAGAGAGTGGTTTCCATCACTTTTATTGGATATCAGAATGAGTGCCTGTTCACACGCTGTAGTTTATACAGGAAAAGCACTTAAACAGCTATGTTCTGTTGTTCATCTAATGGAAACCTGCTTATTGCCACCAGAATGCAGGAGTTCAAACCAAAGGGTCTTCTTTTAACATCCAGTTCTCCATTCTCAGATAGGATGATGATCATCGCCATAAAGTTATGATAATTGCCTTTTTGTTTTGTGTTTGCATGGTGGTATTGCACACATGTAAACAGCCCATCTGTTTATGCCTGTGAAGCTTGTATAGTGTAAATAGACAAACTGGTTTTAGTTTAACAATAAAGAAAATTATACAGTTGGTTTCAGTCTGTCTGTGTTTCTTTTGGGTTTTTTTTCATCTACAAATAATTATATAGCACAATACAGGGATGGACAATCTCTACAGTTTAGCTCCAACCCTGCTCAAACACACTTCAACCAACTAAAGATCTTACAAAAGTATACTTGAAACTTTCTGTTACTTGTAATGAGGCAAGTTGGAGCTAAATGATTACTTTTATGTTTTTCTGGTAAGCAAAATGCAATGGGTCAGGAAGAGTCACTTATTCCATAATTACACTATCCTAGATTTCTCAAGGGCAAGGAGGAGTACACCCAGGTCATTAATTCATCACAGGGCCACACATACGCTCAATCCAATGGGCAATTTAGAATCACTAATTAACCTTGACTGTGAGAGGAAACCAATCAAGCATGGGCCTTATTGCTGTGAGGCAACAGTGCTAACCACTAAGCCATGATGTATGTATGACGATTCGGTGGTTAAAATTTGAACAACTGAGTTTGATTGTCAGCCCAATGATATCCCTTCCTATTTCATGCTGTCAGCAGTGGCACCACATGAAATAGACATATCACAAGATTTGAGAAAGAACCTAATTTCTTTATTCCAGAAAGGTGAAGGCTATAAAGCAATCAGCAAAGCTTTACTTTTACTTTATAAGTCAGGGTACTGTAGCAAATTTCGTACAAAATGTAAAACTGTCTCACAAAGATGTCCAGGTCATATTCTATGGGCGTTAACAGCTCTACAGGAGCATCTGCCGATGAGAAGGGTTAAAAATAATCATGTAAGCTCCCTGCAGTTAAGAATGACACAATATTCAATTCAGTTTTATTTGTATAGCGCTTTTTACAACAGTTATTCCCTCAAAGCAGCTTTACAGAATAAATGATAAATAGATGAATGATGAGTTTGTCCCTGATGAGCAAGCCAAGGCGACAGTGGCAAGGAAAAACTCCCTAGAGTGGGATTAGGAAGAAACCTTGAGAGGAACCAGACTCAACAGGGAACCCATCCACATTTGGGTTGAACAGAAATTAATGTGTATGTGTAAGTGAAACAGTTCTGGTGGCTGGAAATGGGGTGACGTCATCACTGGAATGTGATGAACAAGCCGATACACGATGCTCCCGATTCGACGCGGTGGGGGGGGGCACTTATACCTCGACAGAAGAGGGGGGGGGTGTAGAGAAAAAATGGTTATATACTGTATAAATGTTATTGAGGTTGTAGTATACTGATAGAGTTCAGTGCAGGAAAGGACTCCGGCTAAACTAACTATTACAGCCTAACTAACAGGAGAACCAGAGGGAGGCACAGACATGATGGATCCCTGATATGTAAGGCTACCAGACCACCACCAGACCTCCACCGAAGACAAGTGAGTGATAGGTGAGAGTCCGGATTACAGCATCCAAACAGCATCAGATCACCATAATACTCAATATCTATGAGGCCCCTCGGTCTGCTCCTTTATCTAAAGAGGACTAACACTGAAATGCCTGACTAAATGAGTGGGTCTTTAATCTAGACTTAAACATTGAGACTGTGCCTGATTCTCTGACATAAACTGGTAGATTGTTCCATAAATTTGGGGCATTATATGAAAACACTCTGCCCCCTGCTGAAATTTATTCACACGTGGCACTGACAGACAGCCCGCATCCTTTGAACGAAGTGGGTGCGTGGCGAACATAGGGCACTACCAGATCACTAAGATACTGAGGTGCGAGACCATTTAGCGCTTTATACGTTAAAAGTAGTATTTTAAAATCTATACTGAATCTCACCGGGAGCCAATGCAGTGTGGATAGAACAGGGGTGATATGTTCAAATCTCTTGGTCCCAGTAAGGACTCTCGCTGCTGTGTTCTGAACTAACTGAAGTTTATTTCTAAGTTTTGCTGGACATCCAGAAAGCAGAGCGTTACAATAATCCAGCCTGGACGTTGTAACGAGCGAGCTGTAGGCAAAGAAGAATCCATGTTGCAGTAGTATCAGGAGTTTTATTTAGGAAAGGGAAAGAGGAAGGCAAACAAATCCAAAGGGGTAATCTAAAGAGTAGTCAAGAAACAAAGCAAGGTCAATAATCCAAATGTCACAAAATCCAGAGTATACAAAAATTCTTAGCAAGGCCTAGGGCAACAATACTACGCAATGAGCCTTTGAAGGCCACCTGCTTTTATAGGCGGACCACGCCCAAAATGGCCGCGATAGGGATTGAACTCTAGAATTTGGGCGAGGGCGCCCTCTGCAGGCGGTCCTAAAAAGGCACAGTCCTTACAGTACCCCCCCTAGGAACACCTCCTGGCGGTCTTATAGGACGCCCCCTCGGGCGCGGACCTGGGAGGGCCAAGTGACGAGCGTGGAAATCTTGCAGGAGTGATGGGTCGAGGATGTCGGAAGCGCGCACCCAAGACTGCTCCTCAGGACCATAGCCCTCCCAGTCCACCAGATACTGCAGACCCCCACGTCGTCTTCTAGAGTTAAGAATCTCCCGCACAGAGTAGGCCAATCCATCCTCTAACTCAATGGGGGCAGGAGGCTCAGGCTGAGACACGTCGGGGCCTTTACCCGGAACGTAGGGCTTGAGGAGGGAGACATGGAAAGTAGGGTTGATACGTATGTGTGCAGGCAATTGTAATTTGTATGATACCTCGTTAATTCGGCTGACAATCCTGTAAGGCCCAATGAATTTTGAGCTGAGCTTTTTGCTGGGAAGCTTGAGACGAAGATGCTGCGTGGACAACCACACTCTCTGACCAGGTAGGTATGCGGTGGCAGGCCTCCGACGTTTATCCGATTGTCTCTTCTGGGTACTCACGGCTCTTCCAAGCCGCACATGGGCTTCCTCCCACGCCCGTGTGCTGCGCTGATACCATTCCTCCACTGATGGTACATTGGACGGCTCTTCGGTCCACGGAAATAGGGGAGGCTGGTACCCTAGAACGCATTGGAAGGGTGTTAGTTGAGTGGCGGAGGGAATTTTGCGTGTATTCAGCCCAAGGCAAGAATTCACTCCAGCAGTGTTGCTCCCTCGAGCAATAGGAACGCAGATACCGGCCTAACTCCTGGTTCAAGCATTCTGCTTGACCATTGGACTGCGGGTGGTACCCTGAGGTCAGGCTCACATTGATGTCCAAGCGCCTGCAGAACTCCACCCAAACTCTAGAGGTGAACTGCGGGCCTCGGTCGGAAACAATATCCTCTGGCAGTCTTAACTTGCGCGCACACCGCGCAGGATCCCACAAACGCGTGCACCTCCTCTCCCATGCGAGGCCACCAATATCGGTCCTGCAACAATTCTAGAGTTCTCTGAACACCTGGATGTCCTGCAATCAGTGAGGTGTGAGCCCAAGCAATTAGACGTTGCCTAAAGTCAGCGTGTACATAGGTCTTACCGGGATGGGTGCCCTGGGGCGGAGCACTTTGTTCATTGGCATCTTGAATTTCTTTAGCCAGGTCCCACAGCACCGGAGCCACGATGATGCTTGGGTCAAGTATTGGTTTAGGGTTACTGTCCTGCTCGACGAGGTCATACCTCCTTGAGAGGGCATCTGCTTTCCTGTTCTTAGACCCCGGCCTGTAGGAAATAACAAAATTAAAGCGGTTAAAAAACAGTGCCCAACGAGCTTGCCTCGCGCCCTCTAACCAGTGGCTCCATTCCAACAAAGCCTCTTTTATGGCCAATAGCTCCTTGTTGCCGACATCATAATTGCCCTCCGCCGGCATGAGCTTCCGAGAAAAGTAGGCGCATGGATGCAGCTTAGGCTTATGAACCTGAGACAAAATGGCCCCCACTCCACGGTCACTGGCATCTACCTACACCACAAACGGGATGGGATGGAAGGATCAGGGTGTTTGAGCATGGGGGCAGACGTAAATTTATGCTTGAGAACGTCGAATGCTTTGGAGGCGGCCTCAGTCCAACGCAATTTTGAACCATTTAGAAGTGAAGTTAAGGGGGCGGCAGTGTGACTATAGTTGCGAATGAAATGCCTATAGAAGTTGGCAAACCCTAAGAAACGCTGAAGCTCCTTGATTGAGTGAGGTATGGGCCAGTCTCGTACCGCCTCCACCCTACTAGTCTCCATCGAGATACCGGAAGTGTTGACAATATAGCCAAGAAACTGTACCTCTCTGGTGTGAAATTGGCACTTTTCTGCTTTGACATATAGGTCATTCTCCAACAGCCGGTGCAATACTGCCTTGACATGCCCTGTATGTTGTTCTTCGTCCTGCGAGTAAATCAAAATAGCGTCAATGTATACTATGGCACATACATTAAGGAAATCACGAAGTACATCATTAATGAATGATTGGAAGACTGCGGGCGCATTACACAGCCCATACGGCATTACTAAGTATTCATAGTGGCCCTTAGGGGTAACGAAGGCAGTCTTCCATTCATCACCCTCTCGAATTCGCACCAAGTTATACGCGCTTCTTAAATCCAGCTTCGTGAAGATCCTAGCATCTTTCAGTTGTTCGAGAGCTGAGGGCACTAGCGGCAACGAGTAATGGTTCTTTATAGTGATACTGTTGAGACCTCGGTAGTCAATGCAGGGCTGCAGGCTGCCATCTTCTTTGGTAATGAAAAAAAACCCCACCCTGGCTGGAGAGGTGGATGGTCGGATGTGCCCCGCAGATAGTGCTTCAGCGATATAGTTGTCCAAGGTATCCAGTACGGGTCGGGACAGAGGGTAGACCCGGCTCTTGGGAGTCGTAGTCTGATCAAGGAGCTGGATAGCACAATCCACCTCTCGATGAGGGGGCAGTTTAGCCGCTTTCTCCTTGCTAAACACTTCAGAAAGCTCCCGGTAGCAGGAGGGAACATTGCTTGGACATGGAGGTAACATAGGATGCAGCACTCACCCCCGAAGACTTTGTTAAACAATGCTGGCTGCAGTCTGGAGACCACTGTAAGATCTTTCCGTGGCCCCACGAGATAATTGGGTCATGTTTGGCCAACCACGGGAAACCTAAGATGAGGGGAGTTCTAGGAGCGTGTGTCAGATAAAAAAATAATGGTTTTGTGGTGGCTGGTGTCCACTGTGAGCCGGAGAGGAGAGGTTTTTCAGGAAATGGCCGTGCCAATCTCTCGCCCATCTATGGCTGTTATACTCAGTGGGGGGGTGCATGGTTCAGTGGGGATTTTCAATCTTTTGGCCATATCCATCAAATTTAAAGCTGATCCTGAGTCCACGAGAGCAGAAAGAGTACCAGTTAATTCATAACCTTGAAAATTCACCTGAACAGAGAAACTGGCATTCATATTGATGGTGCGGATGGGTGAACTTACTTTAGTACCGGTCTTGACGGTCAGAGAGGGGCATTGCGCACATAGATGACCCTGTTGTCCACAGTACATGCACAACACCAGTTGTTTGCATGTAAGTTGGCATTAAGTTTATAAGCTCCGATTTGCATAGGCTCACCCTCTGTTTTATTGCAGTGCAGAATAGGCATAGCAGACGCGGAAGCCTCAACAGGTGCCGCTGAATGGTTGCGCATGAGGTTGTCTGCGCTGAATGAACTCCGAGGACAAATCAGATTCTCCACGACACACCATCTCTGCCTGTAATTTAGGTCTGAGCCATTCTTTAAACAGGGTTTTTAACGCCACGTCATTCATGCCGCTTTGTGCTCCTAGTGTGCGAAAGGTGATAGCATATTCTGCCGCTGATTGCGTATTTTGCTTCAAACGTTAAAGATGTGTAGCGACATCAAGCCCACCTGCAGGGTGCTCAAATAACTCCTGCAGCTGGGAGATAAAACACTCACTCGAAGATCGTATGCGCTCATTTGCCTCCCAAACGGCAGTTGCCCACTCCAGAGCACGATCTGCGAGCAGCGATATGAGGAAGGCACACTTTTTCTCCTCAGAAGGGAAGCGCGCCGACTGTTCCAAAAAATACATGCGGCACTGATGTATAAACCCCCGGCACTGATTGGGGTCGTCGCTGAATTTGTTAGGTCAGGAGGTCGGAGTGGCATAGAGAGGAGCGGCTTGTGGAGGTTGATGTTGCGCCGAAGCGGATAGGGTGAGGGCATGAACCTGCTCCAGAAGTCCATGAATTATTTGGGCTTGCGAGTTCAACGCCGCTAATAAATCCTCCAAGGTCCTGATCTCCGCTGGATTCGCGTTTGGCGAAGTATTCTGTAACGAGCGAGCTGTAGGCAAAGAATAATCCATGTTGCAGTAGAATCAGGAGTTTTATTTGGGAAAGGGAAAGAGGAAGGCAAACAAATCCAAAGGGGTAATCGAAAGAGTAGTCAAGAAACAAAGCGAGGACAATAATCCAAATGTCACAAAATCCAGAGTATACAAAAATGCTTAGCAAGGCCTAAGGCAACAATACTTCGCAATGAGCCTTCGAAGGGCGTAGCGCATTCTACATCATCTGAGCTTGTTAAAGGAACTATCTTAGCAGTCTGAATTGTCTGCCTAATCTTTACAATTTTGTCATCAAAGAAGTTCCTGAAGTCCTCACTACTGCAGGCTGTAGTGGCGGAGATGTCAGTGGTGGTCCGATTTCTAGTTAATTTAGCTACAGTGTTAAACAGGAACCTGGGATTATTCCTGTTATTTTCAATAAGTGAGAAGAGGTAGGCTGTTCTGGCCTCACTAAGAGCTTTTTTATAAGCCAAGAGGTTCT
Source organism: Pseudolaguvia tuberculata (assembly GCA_026260255.1). Lineage (NCBI taxonomy): Eukaryota > Metazoa > Chordata > Actinopteri > Siluriformes > Sisoridae > Pseudolaguvia > Pseudolaguvia tuberculata. The sequence continues at coordinate 2,508,478 of JAOTRA010000012.1, read as the reverse complement.
ACTTCCATGCTGTCTGAAATACTAATAATCCTGTCTGCCGCCATTTTTGCTCTATTTTTCTGGCGCTCTGTTTTAGAGACCATGTATGATTATTTAACCACAGTGCGAGCTTTTTATCTTTAACTAATTGTCTTTTAACTGGGGCTACTAAGTTAACTAAGGTATAACGCACAGTAAATTCTAGGTAATCCGTTGCCTGGTCGAGTTCCATGTGACCCGACAGTGATCCAATCTTAGTGGATAAATCTGGGAGACGGTTTATAAAATTGAGGAGTCATAGGTGTAAATGTACGTTTCATGCGATAACGTGGGGCTACGTGTACATTCTGACTAAGGGATATTTTAGACGAAACGAGACAGTGGTCAGAGACTTTCACATTGTGAGTTTGCCTCTACATTCACTACATTTATACCAAAGGATATCTAAAGTGTGCCCTGCTTTATGTGTGGGTCCTATAACACACTGACTCCCACTGAGTCGAGTATAGATGAAAATGCCGTCCTTAGCGGGTTGCCTGTATTTTCGAAATGAAAATTAAAATATTAGCACCACCTTGACATCCAGCGGTTTAGCGACTGTGAGGGACAAAGCAGGAAGGCAAAAGGACACAGAAGAACTTCAGTATAAAAATTTAAATTTATTAACCGAGCAAAAATAAATTAACAAGAATAACTTAACAGTAAAATTCAACTGAGCCATCAAAGTAGCCATTACAAACAAAAACTGAACATTAACTGAACTGAACACCCCCTTAACTGAACACAGAGGGGAGAATTTATACCCTTATGGATGAAACCATTCCATAATTAGAGGTAAACAGAAAACACAATTTCTAATAAAGATGACAGACTCATCTTAGATATACATACAGGCAAATACATCCATGAAAGGAAAACAATTATTTAGATTTAATCAAGTCAAAAATAAGAAATAAATTCCCCTTGACATAGCAGAGAGTTGGAAGAGTCCAATTACACCACTTCCTTTATAAAAGCCTTCTGCTTCCTGTGCCACACCCTTTTTCCAGATAAAACCAAGAACCTGCTCTTGGAGCACTGAAGACATCTTAGCCGAGGCCATGATCCTGGAAACTCAAAGGACTTAATATGTGACAATACATAATTACTAAATTACAAATAAAACTAATACATGATTTACAGGAAATTAAACTCAATGAAAATCAATGTGTGTATTCTTATTACAGAAATAATAACTGTTTTAAATTAATCAACTGAGTTTAACTAGACAAGTGTAGGGGGTTACACAAGCCCAAAATGTGTGGCAAACAGGCTGTCCCTCACAGCGACCATAACCTGCTGTAGGCTATGTCGCATTGGAATGGGACCAGAGCATACTACATCGGACATTTCCTTCGCCAAATTTAACACCTCTATAAAATTAACGAAGGTGAATATCGTTGGCACCGGCATGTACCACTACCTTAGCAAATCGCTGCTGGCCTAATGCCTTAAGATTGGCCATTATGTCCGGTGCTCTGGCTCCAGGAATACATCTGACTATTGCCGCTGGAGACCCTAATGGTCTGGCGAATTTAATGTACCTGACTATGGAGTCTCCGATAACCAGAGTTCCTTTATTTCTCTCAGCGGGTGCATCGCTGAGAAGGGCTGTTTTATATGGCACGCGAGTCTCTGTGGGGTGCTCCGTTGACTTAGCCTTAGCTTTAGCATTAGCTTTAGCTAAGCGACCATGCTGCCGGGTCGTCACCATTTCGCCCCGCCGTAAGGGCTCTAACGCCGGAGTCAGGGTGGGCCTATCTATGGCATCCAGTCCACCTACTGCACTACCCTTACACTCACACTCACTAACCTTCTCTAAAGACTGGATGCACTCCTCTAACGCTACAATCTTCTCCGTCAGTGTGCTAACTAGCACACACCTATCACACGTAACATACACTACAGAAGAATGGCATGCATGGGGTCCATCCACAAAAACCTCTCCTAAAAATAAAAAAAAATGCTTGGTGTCTACAGAGCAACATCTACAGTGCTTTATGTGGGGCTGCATAAATGCTGCTGGTGTGAAGGAGCTTCATTTCATTGATGATATTATATATTCACAGATGTACTGCTCTATACTGAAAGAGAGGATGCTATCATCAACTAAGGCCACTGTTGGATTTCACTGATGTGATCAAGTAGCTAAGTAGGTCTACTGTTTTGAATTTAATCAAACACCTATGGAAAATTCTAAAGAAACAAGTATAGGACCACTCTCCAGCCAGTATCCAGTCTATTAAAAGTGGTCATTAATGAAAAATGAAAAAAGACAAATGTTGCAAAGTGTTGCCAACTTGGTTAATCCATATCTAAAAGAAAATCAGTGAAAGCCATACAAAGTACTAGATGTAGTAGATGTTGTTGTACTGATGTTCACATCACAAGAATTTAAGCAAAACTGAAAAATCTCTAATCTAAAAAAGTTATATTATTAACCGTTCTTTAATATTATCAGTTAAACTGATGTTATACTCATTTTGTCAATATTTTGTGTTCATTGAGGTACTGTTTAAAATGTAAGTTTTAAAGGGGGTGTACTTTTTTCACTTAGAACTATGTATATATAAGCATGTAGGCGGCGCGGTGGCATAGTGGATAGCACAGTCGCCGGACTGGCGACCCGTCCAGGGTGTACCCTCTGCCTCTCGCCTTATGTGTGCTGGTATAGGCGCAGCAGACCCCCGTGACCCCGGATTCGGGAATAAGCGGGTAAGAAAATGAATGAATGAATATAAAAGCATTAAAACAAATTTGAATAACAGTCATTAAAAAATTCACACCACCGTTAAACAATTTGCAAATCAACAAAAAACTGCACTCAACTCTCTGCACTCAATAAAAAAACTGCACTCAATATTATATTATAATATTTTCTAGATTCATTCGATTTCAATCAATTTTTCACATCATGATACAGATGGGGGGCGGCGCAGTGGTTAGCACGGTCGCCTCACAACAAGAAAGTCCCGGGTTCAAATCCTGGGCCGGGATCTTTCTGTGCGGCGTTTGCATGTTCTCCCCGCGCTTGCGTGGGTTTCCTCCGGGTACTCCGGTTTCCTCCAACAGTCCAAAAACATGTAGATTAGGTGGATTGGTGATTGTAAATTGTCCATAGGAGTGAATGTGTGTGTGAATGGTTGTTTGTCTATGTGTTGCCTTGAAATGGACTGGTGACCCGTCCAGAGTGTACCCCCGCCTCTCGCCCTATGTGTGCTGGGATGGGCGCAGCAGACCCTCGGATTTGGGAATAAGCGGGTAAGAACATGAATGAATGAATGAATGAATGAATGAATGAATGAATGAGTGAATGAATGATACAGATGGTACCTGAACATGCCGAATGATACAACCTCATATTGCTGTGGTGAAAAATGTATTAAACTATAACAATAACTGCTGTTTAATCTATCCAGCAATATGGATGAGAATTGGACATTCATGAATCAGTGTGTGTTGTAAGGAAAGACACATGCCAAACATGGAGACATATCTGATATCTGGTGGAATGATTTTATAACTTATCCCACATGCCCTTGTGTATATATGTACATATACACAGCTATATTTATCATTTCAATTTAAAATCTGATCTTTATTTGTGGAGCCCCACAGCATGACCGACCCTCCACCAAATTTTACAGTAGGAAGCAGGTTCTTCACCTGGAATGCTGTGTTCCGATTCTACCATGCAAAGCGTCTCTAGAACATTGTGTCTTTGTGAGAATTTGGCTGGACAATGACCCAACACACTCTGAAAGGAATTCACACACAGGCACAATGTTATAGAATGGCCATCCCAGTCCCCAGACCTGAACATTTTTGAAACTCTATGCATTGATTTGAAAAGGGCCGTTCACACTCACCAGCCATCAAACCTGACTAAACTGGCGTAGTGGATAGCACAGTCGACTCACAACAAAAATTTCCCGGGTTCGAATCCCGGGCCGGGATCTTTCTGTTTTCCCCGCGCTTGCATGTGTTTCCTCCAGATACTCTGGTTTCCTCCCATAGTTCAAAAACATGCATATTAGGTCGATATTGGTGATTCTAAATTGTCCATAGGAGTGAATGTGTGTGAATGGTTGTTTGCCTATGTGTTGCCCTGAGATGGATTGGCGAACCCGGCCACTCGCCCTATGTGTGCTGGGACAGGCGCAGCAGATCCCCGTGACCCCGAATCAGGAATAAGCGGGAAAGAAGATGAATGAATGAATGAATGAATAAATAAATGAATGGTCGAAATTTACAAAGGAATAAAAAAAGGAAGCATCTACAAGCTGTTATTTCAGCAAATTGTAGCTCACATTTTTGCATCTGTCTGCTTTTATTATGATTATATTGCATTATATCTGGTGATTAAATAAATGCTATTAAAAAATTAATTTGGTATCCAATTGATATCCAAATATCTCAAAAACCCCCAACAGAAACCCCCCCCCATACCATGAGTGGAATCAGACAGTGGTAGCATGGTTACCTCACAATAAAAAGGTCCCGGGTTCGATTCCTGGAATGGGGATCTTTCAGTGCAGAGTTTACATGTTTTTCCTGCGCTTGCGTGGGTTTCATCTGGGTACTCCGGTTTCCTCTAACAGTCCAAAAACATGTATTGGTGATTCTAAATTGCTCATACGAGTGAAAATGTTTGTTAGTGGTTGTTCGTCTATGTGTGCCCTGTGCTGGACTGGCGACCTGTCCAGGGTGTACCCCTGCCTCTTGCCCTATGTGCGCTGGGATAGGCATCAGCAGACCCCCTGACTCTGAATTAGGTGTTAATAAGTGGGTAAGAAGAATAAATGAATGAATTGAATGGAATCAGATTCAAAGGAGAAACCATCCACATCTGGGTGACACCGGAATGTGTAATATATATATATATAAAGATGAGGGTGGGGCTGACCATAGTGACTCACCCAGTAGAGTGATGTCACCATCATTGAGTCTTTCCCAGCTGTCACTGGGATTTATCGTAACACACCGAATTTATTTCAGACACTTCATCGCGATGACACACGATGGCGCCAATAATTCACTTTAGTTCACCGCTGTAAGTTAATTGCTTTGATTCTGTTTACGTTCCGATCCTCAATATTAGAAACAGTGTGTAGAAACGCATAAAAATTCTTAGGGGGGGGGTGTTTTAACATTACACTAGTAACTGGCTAATAGTGCGCATGCGCGGCAGGCTTGAATCGGTGCTTTGAGGTTTTGCGGACTCGCGCGCTCTGTTCATTCCGCATATATAAAGTTGAACAGTACGGGCGTGGCGGCGCGAGGGCGTTATTTATTTTTTTTGTGTGTGCAATTGCTCAGGTTACGACTCGGTTGTGATGTGAAGTGTTTAATGACAGTGGGCTAGCAGAGCTCCTGTACGTTTCGACTGAACGTTGCGCTTTTCACGCGCTCCAGCGGCCTCACTTTGCGCAGCTGAACGTAACTGTCGCTTGAACGCGCGAGACGATTGATCTGTCGTGAAATTGACTTACGGCAACTTTGCGTGTGGATGTGTAACGCGATTTGGTTGATGGAACATCGCAGGCCTTTTCTTTACCATTTCCCGTGTATAACTTTTTAAATTCCTGTCCTAGTCTGTTTATTTGACGTTTGTCTCTACCATATTTCCGTTTCTGTTGAGTAACACGGGCGAAGAACTGCGCTCCTGCCACACGCTTCCCGTATCGGCGGCTAGACATAACTGTTACGCCTGTGGTTTTTTTTTTTTTTTTGCCTTTTAAAACATATTTGGGCAACGAGCTGATCTTTTACTAGGTGTCATGGGCTGTACGGTGAGCGCCGAGGACAAGGCGGCCGCCGAGAGGTCGAAAATGATCGACAAAAACCTCCGCGAAGATGGCGAGAAGGCGGCCAGAGAGGTGAAACTGCTTCTTCTCGGTAAGTCATGGCACGCGACGCAGTTTTTGGTGAATGGGGTCAAAAATGTGGCAAGGAGAGAAACTCAATTTAAAATATATAGTTCCGGTTAGAAATTCAAACCATCTACGTTTTACTAAAACTTTTAATTTCCACAAACAGTATTTTATAAATATAGCTAAAAACGTGCGGGCCTATGCAGTTCCTTTAGCACTGAGTATCGGTTAATCATGAATAAAACAAGGATTTAAAAATGTCTGTTTAATTAACGTGCAAGTATAAAACTAATTATTTAATAGGCTGAGATCATTTAGCTCAACCCTTGAGCTCTTAAAGATAGTTAAAATGTAATGTTTGTCCCCAGATTAAACTTTGATAAGATTTAACATGTAACTGACCCAAGAGCTGATTAACAGTTGAAAGCTGAAAAGCTAGAATTCACATTGCTATGATGGTTTCTTAACTTATTATTTTAACCTGGAAAAATAATATTTTGTATGTATGTTTTGAAAAAACAAACGTAATGTTTTCACATCTTTTATTTTATTTGGTTTTATTTTGTTTGAAAACTGTTGTATTTTCAGTGCTTTCTCATGCTATGACTATGGGAACTGTATTACGTTCTTGCACTACAGCGCCACACTGGTTAAACAGCGGTGTTGCATCCATTAAATATCTATTTGACAATAAAACTTTTTTTCTTGTTGTCAAACGTAAACTAATCTATTTTAGACGGATCCTTGTTGTCATCAATTACCCTTTATTTTAAGGAAACCGCTCAAGTGGTTTCTTTTTGGAGCAGGTTTTTTAAGTTAGTGTTCAAACAAGCTCAGACTAGAATATGACTGAACACAGACCCATGAAAGAGGTGCACAAGCCATTTATTGTCTGATCACCGGCAACTGTTAGTTTGTGTGACCATCAGAGCATATGAGTCAAGCTAGAACTAATAGGGCTTCCCATGTAGCTGTCAAGCACTCGTACTCATCGCAGTGGCCGGGGAGATGTAGGACTGTTTGAAAGGCCAGACCCCTCCCTCTCTTCCCCTCTTCCCCCCCCCCCCCCAACATACACATGCTGCACACATGTGACAGGAAAACCACAATATTGGGGTGTGTTTATGCAGAGCAGAACCTTGAATTTCGTCTTCTCTGCACTGTTTGTGTAGTGTGAACATCAAGTCACCTTCATATTATGTTTAATAAACAAACAAGCAAATGTAAGGAGAATATAACTAAACGTTTATCCTGGGTATCTTCTGTAGTTGCCCCAGCATGGTCACCTGTTAATATTTAACACTTGATGTTGGATTTTATGATGCCAGATTATTCTTTTTACCCTACTCAACTTTACTAAGATTATTCTTTACTAAGTCATTGCCAAAACAACTGGATGCCTTTTTCCCATGTTTCCTGTTGGGTGCTATTTTTCTGTACCATGTCATTAAATGAGAATCATGGACCACTCTGGTGGAATCCATGCTGAGCGTTAGCGTCGTAATATTGCCTTCAGGATTCAAGGTTCACTTATTTTTAAAGTGCCTCTACCCTTGGCTCTGTGTTTCATTTTTGTGTCTGTTGTGTGCTTCGGTGTATGTCTGTAAATGAGATAATCCTTTTTTTCCACAAGTTAAAGAGTTGAAGACCCTAGTTATTTATTGACTCTTATGTATGTGTGAGCTTTCAGCCTTTATGAAAACATCTCCACTGTCCAGACAGCAATACCACTTGTATAATTCAGTGCATGTACACAAGAGTATGAAAAATTACACCATGGAGCTCTCTGATTTCATGTTTCGACGTTTTCATTGCTGGTGTGTAATTGCTAGTGTAAAGTCCTAACCTTATTAAAAGTGGGCAGACCACGGAAAGCTATGAATGGAAAATGACAGTTTAATCTTCTTGAATTCTTGAAGATACTAGGCCTCCAGCAAAGGAGCAAATGTCACCTTTCTTTACATGTGAATGGCAAGAGTGAATAAAAACCTAACGGTAAGCTAACTGTACAGTGGGATGGAAGAATAATTGTGATGCCCATTTTATTAAATGTTTTTTTGATTGACTGCATAAAACCTCCTAACAAATATTCAGTACCGTTTTTATACCAATGTATGATATTTTTAGCTTGTACCTGTACTTTTCTAGCAATTGATCCACCACCCTTTTTTTTTTTTTTTTTTTGTATCTTTGGGTGTGTGTCCGTGTCTCGCATCTGGAAAGTTTATTGCTAAGAATCCTTTAATCTAGACATTTGTCTGCAATGGTTTAGACCTCAGGTCATGGGTTTAATCAGTAAAAGCAAATAGTTAAAAGGAAAGTCAAATGCAACCTTTCTTATTCCAGGCGCTCAAAATCCTATTAAATGATATGTAGCTCACTGCTTGCAATCATAGATCATGCAAAGGTCAGTGACTCCTCTGGTCTGTGTGGTGCAAGTTTTGCTCAGTGGGGGAGAATTGGTGTAATTCTATAGTAATGCAACACCAAATCTCAAAGGTGATGCAACAATTCATCTAGGAGCCCAAGAGAGCAGTACTGACTATTGGTAGGGATGTTCAGTTAATGGTTAAAGGTGTTGCAAGGATAGTTTACGTTCAGAGGCTTAATAATATTGCATGTGTTGGAAAAAGTTGCAGCATGTGATGAAAACAAAAATTGCACGTAATATACACTATATGATTTTGGGAAACGTAATCATTCCATCCATGTATGTTTTTTTAACTAATGTAATTCCCAGTGCCCTATAATAACGTCAACATTTTCTGGAATGCTTTCCATTATATTTGTAATCATTAGGATCTGGGTTTATTCAGCCACAATATCAGATCAGTTGGATTAAGTTAAGTAAACATTTCCTCAATTTTAAACTTTTTCAAAGTTTTTAACTTCATGCCAGCTTCGAGGCTATTTCCATGTTGATCACACATCCATACACCTAACATGTTTTTGGGTGGGAGGAAACCAGAGGTAAACCTGTGCAAGAATGTGAAGAACATGCAAAAAATGCACAGGAAGACATCCACCCAGAAATGGCCTTCTTTCTGTAATGCAGCAGTGCTAAACGCTAAGCCATCATGCTGCCTTTGATGGTTAAATTCATTCATTCATTCATCTTCTTAACCGCTTATTCCCGAATCCGGGGTCTGCTGCGCCTATCAAGCACACATAGGGCGAAAGGCAGAGGGTACACCCTGGACGGGTCGCCAGTCCATCACAGGGCAACACATAGACAAAC
>JAOTRA010000012.1:2439867-2460739 GCA_026260255.1 Pseudolaguvia tuberculata | reverse complement strand
ATCTATCTATCTATCTATCTATCTATCTATCTATCTATCTATCTATCTATCTATCTATCTATCTATCTATCTAGTTACGGGATTTTGCTTTTGTGTGTCTACAACAGTGTAACTTAATCCTAATCTTATATGCAGTGGTGACACACTTTTTTGGCAATCAACCTGATCTGAGTGAGGTTTTTTTTGGCAATCAACCTGAGTGAGGTTTTCTGGCACATTCCACAAGCATCAGATTCCCAGATTACACTACTTCATCACCACTTATCCCGGTTTTTCACACACAACAAAAACAGGTTGCCAGTGAACATATGACAAATCTACGACTAGTATATTTATATTCCTCCGTTAGGACGTTATTGTCAGATCACAGGGTAAGTCATGATATGATATCCTGCAGCAGAGATAACTTAAGTTTTTGAACAAGGGACAGTGGCAGCTTGGCATTTCTGGATCATGAACCCCTGACCTTTTGAGCAGTAGCTGCATTTTCCCTTTCATAATGGCAATTTTTCAATTTTAATGTTTTTAACTGTTTTTGTACTTAAAATCTTTTATAGTATTTACTGCATTTAAAAAAAATGTTAACATAAAAAAATTTGATAAAAAAAATTGACGAAGTAATGAATTAGTGATAAACATGTTAAAATGTCTAAAAAAAAAATCACTGTGCTAAGCCTTTAAATGAATTCACTGTTACACAGTTATAGTACAAGATGAAGCTGACCCAATGTCAAGAACAAACATTCCTCAACCTTTTTACGTTTTTCCCTCTTTCCAAAAAACGTTCCAGTACTAGGGTATGCTTTAGACGCCTTAACATTGATCTCTACTGTTCTTTGTGCTTCATTAGGGCCAGTTAGGGATAGTTTTGGATAAGGATCAGCGACCACTTCAGTGGAGGGACGACGTCTCAGAACCACAAATCTGTACCTCTCAATTGCTTGTTAGACCTCCTACCTGGGGATGGTCGCCAATGTGTCTGACACAAAAGCAGATCCCAGCAATGTGTGTGTGTGAAAAGTCTGCACACACACAGACATATATAAACACTACCTTTTCAAACTCGAGTGGGAACATCCGACACTGCTGGCTGGCTTGCTGGAGCCTTGACAGATTCTGTTTTAGCTCATCCAGTTTGGCTTGGTCTGGAAGCAGCACATAGAGCAGTTAATGAGAAACACACACTACCTCACTCTATTTCTGATGTTTATGCTTCTCTAACCAGGTTCCACTCCTCAACACTGGCAAATATTTGACAAACTTAACAAAGCACAAAACGCTACAATCTTATATGTCTCTATGTGGAAGACAATGCAAAAGTCAACAATTTTACAATCCACTTTCTGATTGCTCACCATCATCCTTTTTCGCTTCCAAGTTTTCTTTTGGCTCCTCATCTACCAACGTTGGCACAGGTATTCCATCCAGGATCTTCATCATTTCATCACGGTCTGTTGATCCTATGATTCCATAAATCTGCCCATATAGATTAGCGGAGGCCATGATGAAATCCATATGAGTTGTCTGGAAGACAAGATTACCTCTATATAAACCTTAAATAAATAGTTTCCCAGCATTAATTAATGTTATAATTTAATCAATTATATTATAGCTGGTAGAAGTAAAACAAATAAAGACAGTAGGTTAAGTTACTGTGTTACTGACCATCTCAGCATATTATATGCTAGGTAGTATACTCTTAATAATTTATACAAATGTCCCAAAAGTCATTATCCCTTTCTGCAACATTAGCTTACAAAAATTGATGATGGCATAAAGCTACAGTATGTATTTCACTTTGTTTTAATTTATGGGTTTAATCATATTTTATATTAGAGGTTTATCATTGATAATAAATAAAAAAATTTAATACATGAAATGGCAGAACATAGAAGAAATAATGTAGGTGTGAGGACTATGCCTTCGGAGGACCGCCTGCAGAGGGCGCCCTCGTCCGAGTTCTAGGAATCTACTTCCTGGTTGAATTAAGTGGGCGTGGGCCGCCTATATAAGCAGGTGGCCTCCTAAGGTTAATTGCGAAGTATTGTTGACGTAGGCCTTGCTAAGCATACTATTTTTGAACTTTGTGGATTTACCATTTGGACTTTTAAACTTGGATTTGGATTTTTGGATTAATCTTTTGAATAACGTTTTGGATAAAGTTTGCCTTCCCATTTCTACTTTCCAAATAAACTATTGTTAATCTTAACTCTGCTCATGGATTCATCTAATCATTCTCAGACAGTGTTGTTACAGTAGGTTAATAGGAAACTCCAAACACTGTATTTATTCCTTAACTCTCATATTTGATCTTAATCGGGGAAGCAAATTAATTAAAATATATTGTTCTTTGCAGGATATAATATAATATAATATTATAGGGCGGCGTGATGGCGTAGTGCATAGCACGGTCGCCTAACAACAAGAAGGTCCTGGGTTCGAATCCAGGGCCGTGGATCTTTCTGAGCAGAGTTTGCCTGTTCTCCGTGCGCTTGCGTGAGTTTCCTCCCACAGCTCAAAAAGATTAGATGGATTGCTGATTCTAAATTGTAGGAGTTAATGTTGGTTTGTCTATGTGTTACTGGTGATATGGTAAGGCAACCTGTCCAGGGTGTACTACCGCCACTAGCCCTATGTGCGCTGGGATAGGCACAGCAGACCCCCATGACCCCGAATTCGGGAATATGCGGGTAAGAAGGTGAATGAATAGTATAATATAATATAATTATTTTTTCAATACTCACTTATTCCTTAATGTCACAAACTCTATTCCAGCTCTCTAAGCAAATGTTCTCTAAACAGGCCAGGTTACCAGTCCATCACAGGACCACATGCTCACCACTCACTCTTATGGCCAATTTAATCACCAATCAACCTAACATACATGTTTTTCTTGGTCTGTTCAAGGAAATCAAAGTACACAAAAAGTAACCCACAAAATTATAAATGTAAAAATGAAATTGTCAGATACTTCAAATTTGTTTCTAAATTCATTCATCTTCTTACCCTCTTATTCCCAAATCCGGGGTCACGGGGGTCTGCTGCGCCTATCCCAGCACACATAGGGCGAGAGGCAGGGGTACACCCTGGACAGGTCGTCAGTCCATCTCAGGGCAACACATTCACACACACACTCACTCCTATGGACAATTTAGAATCATGTAATCTGCATGTTTTGGGACTGTGGGAGGAAACCAGAGCACCCGGAGGAAACCCACGCAAACTCCGCACAGAAAGATCCCGGCCCGGGATTCGAACCCGGGACCTTCTTGTTGTGAGGCTACTGTGCTATCCACTACGCCACAGTGCCACCCTTTTTTCCTGTTAATCTTATATGTTCATTTATTAATTCATCATCTTCTACCTCATTATTCCCTTATTCAAGGTTGCTAGAGCCTATTCTAGCAAACATAGGGCAAACGGCAGGGGTACACCCTGGACAGGTCACTAGTCCATCACAGGACCACTCATGATACAAACAAGCACACACACAAAGCAGATTCTCAAGAAAAAAATGTGCCAAACCATTAGTTTCAGTTCCCAGTCTTATACCTTTGAATGCAAATGTTCTTTGTGGAGAAATCCTGATAGCAGTGCAAGACACAAATAAGGTCCTAAATGCTAATAATGACTTCAGAATGGATAAGGGGACTGTTGAAACTAGAGCATTTGCTGTATAGTGTGTGCTTGATCATTAGTAAAGATCACGAGTCCAGGAGAGAAAAGGGGGGTTTGTCAGAAGAATAGAGAAATATTTGAAACATTTCTATCCTGAGGGAAAAATGGGAAAAACCAAATACTGAATGCCCAAGGCTTACACTTACATTAGCTGGGTCAAAGGCTAAGGGATGAGGACATCTTTTAGATCCCTTCCAGAAAGGCAGATTTGAAGTAGTTACCTGTGAAAGTTGAGAGGTAAAAGCAATTTCAACAAATTTTATAATAAAAAAAAAAAAGAATTCATTGAGAGAACCTGCAGACATTCACACGTTTGGGACAAAAAATATACAAGGTAGACTTAATGTCTGCAGTCTCTATACACCTTTTGCTCAGGTTCTGTAACGAGTTTATCATGTGTGTGTGTGTGTGTGTGTGTGTGTGTGTGTGTGTGTGTGTGTGTGTGTGTGTGTGTTTAACACAATTTGTTCTGTGATAAAAGAACAGAGAGGGACTGTCTAGAAAAGCAGGAGACGGTAGTTGTGGACTTCTTTGATCTGACTGTGCTGCAATAGAAAGATGAGTGCTGGGGTTGTTTCATTCATCACAGACTGAACTTATCAGCAGTTTAAGGGCACTTAAGGATTCACCAAGTCCAAGATATGCAATAGTTAAAAGTATTGGGACATCCCACCATCACATTTCTACAAATGCATTTCTTTAAAACATTCTATTTCAAATGTAGTGTCACTCTATAATCCCACACTATAAAAACATAGCAACATTGCTGAAGCAGTCGAGGAAAATTTTCATGTTACATTTTGGGGATGACAGTTAAATTTAAGTTTAAACAAAGTTCAACCTTTTCTAATCATGGTTTGCAGCTGTGTTGTTGTACTACTGAGATAAAATGCCAAGTCAGTTTATCACACTTCCTGTATCTCTCTTGCATGTCCTGCAAGTGTTGATGAACTCACGTATCATGTGATTACCAAACCTGGCTACTCTTTAAAAATACATGCATTTTGTTCCATGTTAATACATCTGAACTTCTTCTGAATCTTTCACCAAAGAAAATCAGTAAATTATAACATATGATCTGTTTAGATTTCTGTTGCATGCATATAGTTTCTATTTACAGTACTAAAACATACTGTGACCAAAAGAACAGGAAATTATTATTTTCTGAATGAAATGTCACTACAACTTCTCTTCTCGATTCATGTTTTTATGATATTTATGAGCAGTGGCAATGCATGTTTGCTTTATCATGAGCTGCAGCCGTGCCAAGTTCCTCAAAATGTGGTTAGAAATAATGCCATCTAGGTGTAAAACTAAAAACTAAAGCATTTCATAGCTAAAAGGATTTAAATTGTGGGGGTTGCCTATGCCACAGCGCCCTCTGCAGTATTACACATTAAATCGGAGGAACTGAACTCAGCTGCATCATTGGCACTGAACTAGGTTTGAAGGTAGCTACTTTAATACTCCTTTAATACACACAGGTACTCAATGCACATCTCATTACACCAAATTTATTTAGTTTTATGTGCATGTGTGTGTGTGTGTGTATTACATGGTCAGGAGGGAAGCAGTGAAGCAGCTGTGCAATGTTGTCATTGTAAAACGTCTTCCATTGCAACCGAGCCCATGTTACACAATTATGCCAATTGCAGGGTCTGTTCTTCAGGCTTTTATACACCGCCTCTGCCACCTCCATGGTTTCCGCATCCCCTCGGTTCAACGTATGAGTCCAAAATTCAACATCGCTACCAGAAATCACACAGTTATTAATTCTGGAGGAATCTGGAAGGATTGCTAACATTTTGTCTTAGTGAGTTCGGAAATCAGATTCTATATATATATTTTATGTTATTCTGAGTTCTTAATTAGGCACACCTCCCAGCGGTTTCAAAAACATGAAATGCCTTATCTTTCTTTTTTTAAAAGGACACGACTTATTAAAAGGAGATATTTAGAATAAATACACTTCCAGTGTAGTAATTCTACAATGCTAACAACTATTAAATAAATAACAGGACCCAGAGAATTATCACAAAACTTGCAAATAGTCACAAAATTTGCAAAAGATGGGCTTATATAAGGGCTTTTAGAAAACCAACCATTTTTTAAGACATAAATTATAAGAAATTATTTATTAGTCTGATTTTCTTCCTCATGGTACTCAGCAAGTTTCAGGATAAACTGCTGAAAAGCAGTTTCATTAAAATTGG
The DNA here is from genome assembly GCA_026260255.1 of Pseudolaguvia tuberculata. NCBI lineage: Eukaryota > Metazoa > Chordata > Actinopteri > Siluriformes > Sisoridae > Pseudolaguvia > Pseudolaguvia tuberculata. The sequence goes on along the minus strand of JAOTRA010000012.1, from coordinate 2,454,848 downwards.
ATTCTAATGATCATTACTGTGTTGATTATTGGCCTACATTTGAAAGAGTCTGACACCTAACAGGAAGTAGTATGCATTATCTGCAAGCACCATGTGCCACCATTTCCTGTGAAATCATGGAAACTTTTCTTGCACAACTTCCTGTTTATTTAAAGTGTGTGTTGTGCTAAAATTCACCACATAATGAAATTAAGGGTTTTATGTGATGTTTTAGTATTTATATGTGTGTGTTATCTAAATGCCAGAATGTATAGAGGAACATTTTACTCTGGGGGACCTTTTGTCAAAAATGCAATGTTTTTGTAAAAAATAAACATTGACTGACATTATAACTGAGGTGACATAGTGTGTGTTAGCTACAGTAACATACATATGAAATAATAGTCAATAATAATAGTCAGACTTGTATATCCAGAGTCTTAGTATTTCTCTGGGACCTGTTATTTATTTAATAGTTGTTAACATAGTGTGAATGCAACATACCTTAGATATTGGTTCACATATTCTGGTGTGTGCTTGAATAGGCCCTCAAACTGCTCTCTAGCCCACTGAAATGACAGATTGTTAATATATGGTACATTTAAAGACACCTGAATTTGATAGGCGCGGTGGCATAGTGTATAGCACAGTCGCCTCACGACGAATCCCGAGCCGAAATCTTTCTGTGTGGAGTTTGCATGTTCACCCGTGATTGCGTGGGTTTCCTCCGGGTACTCCGGTTTCCTCCCACAGTTTAAAAACATGCAGATAAGGTCGATTGGTAATTCTAAATTGTCCATAGGAGTGAATGTGTGTGTGAATGGTTGTTTGTCTATGTGTTGCCCTGAGATAAACTGACAACCCGTCCAGGGTGTACCCCCTCCTCTCGCCCTATGTGTGCTGGGATAGGTGCAGCAGACGCCCGTGACCCTGAATTCGGGAATAAGCGGGTAAGAAGATGAATGAATGAATGAATTATATTGTAAGTCGCTGTTCCAGGCGACACCGCTAGGCGGTGTGATGACAGCCATCACAAAGCACAAATTATTGCACAAAAAGAAATTTATATCATTATTTCATTCATCATAACAGCAATAACAGCTAATAGAGTGATATTTTGTAAATCAAATAATTTTGTTTATAAACCACTACAGGACTATTCAAGATAAAATAATACTATAAAAATACACAATCTGTTACTAATAATTGTTTCTTGGATAATTAGCGTATTAATTAGATCAGGATTGAAAAATAAGCCAAAAAATTTTTAGACATTCATTCATTCATCCTTTTGCCTGCTTATTCCCTAATCCGGGGTGACGGGGTGTGCTATTCCAGCACACATAGGGTGAGAAGCAGGGGTACACCCTGGACAGTTTACCAGTCCATCATATATGGACAATATGGACTCACCAATCAATCTAATATACATATTTTTGGACTGTGGGAGGAAACCGGAGAACCTGGAGGAAACCCATACAATCGCGGGGAGAGTATGCAAACTCTTTCCAGAAAGACCACCGGCCCGGGAATTGAACCTTGTTGTGAGGCGACCGTACTAACCATTACGACACTGCACCGCCCAATTGATAACAAAAAAGAACAGTGGGAGTGGACTATTGAAATCTTGGTTTACCCTTTGTTTTTACATTTACATTTATATATATATATATATTTTTATACATAAATATGTATAATAACTGGCCTTGCAGTTTCATGTAATATATCCAATTAGAATGAAGTTGTTTACATAGAACTATGGTTTGCATTGCAATAAGTGTTTCAAGCTTTCAATAATTTAATACACTTGTGGTAAGGTATTAACATTCTTTGTATTTTTGCAGTGTAACGATTTAAAAATAAAGGCAAATCACAGTGATTAAAGATAATTGTTGCTTAAAAACGTGATTGTAACCATATTTTTTAAGTGTATTTTACAATACAAGATTTTTACCTGCAGAGTGTGTTCAATGCGATGAGGAAAGAGTGTCAGTGTGCATAGTGGAATATGTTTCTCTCCTGAAGACAATGCTTGTCCATAGGATACAGTTAGATGTGGAACCACAATGAGTGTGTTGCCTTTACCACCCATGGTACCACCCTCTAACATCGGTTTTTGGTACTGCACACAACACTTGTCCAAATATACTCCTTTATGAAAGCAATAACAGTATCAAATTAACGGTTATTAAAATAACAAGTTTATATAGCAAAATGCTATATAATACATTACAAATATATTGTGGACTATGCTGATATTAAATAAAAGCAATGCATAATTTATATTGATTTTGCCTTATTCATGAATAATAAATCAGTGCAATAAGCTGGTCATATAACTTTCAGCCCTATAACACTGAGCTCACATTCTGCCATTCATAATAGCATTCAAGTTATTCATAATAGCAAGACCAAACGACATATCGACACACCGTTACTGGAACCTCTCTAATTACTCACGTGCTTCCACGTTATCCAGAGCTGCTGCCACTCCATCCAGGTTTCTGTAGAACCGGTATGTGTAGATGCTCTCACTCTCCTGACACACACGGTTCTGGTGAGATGTGATGTTTATGCTGGGATTTATTCTATGCACAGCCTCAGCAGCTACCTCTGATTTCTGTCTCTGGTTGAGAGGAAGATGATAGAAATTTAAATTTATATATTATGTAGCTTGTAAATGTAAATCAATTTGTATTCATCTTCTAAACCATTTATTCCCTAAAATAATAGTGCACATAGGGGGAAAGTTAAGGGTACATCCTCAAAAGGTCTCCAGTCTATTGCAGGACAACCACACATAAATTCGTCACATTCACTATGTGGTTATACAAGTCAAGCACATAAAATATATATATATAGCTTATTTACATATTAATCGCTATTTTTTCCGTTTATTTTCTTACCCCAATGTCCTCAACCCTAAAAAGGAATTGACGATTCAGGTTGGACCTCTCAATCGAATCCATGTCCGTCACAGTGATGTTTCCACCCTCTCCAGCACCAACGCCAATGAGGGCAAAGTTTTTTAGAAGTTCGCATCCAATAGCACCAGCACCCACCTGATTAATAAATAATTTTTAGTTTTTAATTAAATGAGGCAAAGAATATCATTAAAGCATGTTCCTTAAGTGGGTGAAAATTTTGTTTTTCTTTTGCAAACAAAAATATTTTAGTCTAATTGTAATCTTTAAAGTATACATAATAATTTCAATAAATAGACAATTTTAAGTGAAATAAAGATTACTGATAGTGGCCTCATCTGATAAAAAAATACTGCACACACAAGAAAATATTTTTGTTTCTTCAGTTTCTCCTGAAACTTGGAACCGAACACAGCAATCTGACCATCATAGCGGCAGTTTTTCTGTAAAGAATAATATGATATTAAAGATACAGAAAGACACCTTGGAAAGTTACAACTGTAGCCTGATAACACTAAAAGTTTATATCCCACCCTCATCAAAATGCTTATCTTGTAGATACATGTTAAAAAAAAAGAAAAACTGCGATCTTGGTGACTAACTGCTGTCAACCAATAAAATGCAGCTCAAACTGCAATGGAAAGAGGACTCTCAAACAAATTTATTTCTATAATCTGCTGAATGATATAAACATTACCCAAAGCTACTGTGTTATAACTGTGTGACACTGCACTGCTACTATCTGATTGACAGTCTTTAAGTAAATTAATGAAGTGTACAATTATTGTCAATGAAATATTACTTACTGGAGCACAGACTTCTTCTGTCAGTCCTCCATCACTGTTGTCCTGTTCCGGAAGGCACTCCAGAGCATCAAAATAGAGCCACTGTTTGAGTGGCATGAACTTACCACTGCAAGCCTGAACAACATTAGTAATCCGTATGAACAGTTTACAGTTTACAGTTTTTTACATAAAAATATTTTATAACACCACCAGCCTTGAAGTGCTCTTGATTTACCTTCATTACTTCCTGTGCAGCCAGGCCTCCAATGAAAGCATTAATAGGGGCTAAATCTCCTCTGGAACAAAAAGACAGTTTCCTCACTACGTCTTCGTCCAAGTTTTTAAATTGTGCAACTGCACTAAACTGCTTCGCTATAGAAAGCAGTAACTCTGCATCCTCCTGGTGACGAATATCACACATCGTAAGAAAATGGCCACATCAATATAGCTGTAATATAAATGTACAAATATCTTTCATAACTACAGTATTATTTTTCAGGTCAGGACAGGTCCAAGCTAGACCTATGCAGAATTTTATATTTTTAACTATACTATACTAGAAAGGTAAGACATCTATGAATTTTGCCAACTCTCCTTAATATAATATTGTGCATTTTGTATATTACTACTATCCATTAATGTAGCATATATGTAGCGTATTCTTGTATCTATTCAGAAGAAAGTAAACTGGTTAACAGATGCAAACCTGCACAGATATCCCTTTTAATAGTTGTGTATGCGTGTATGTTTTTGTTCAGTTCAAAATCAGATCATGTTGAATAATTGTAACTAACTGACCTGGTTTCTGGGTTTGGGCAGATGTCCGTATTTGTGTTGGAACTCATGCAGTGCGCGGAAGCCCAAGTGGAGAGACTGATGTTTCTCAATTTTACCAAGGTCAGTGAACACCAGTAGCTGTAAGTCCAGGATCACTTTCTCTAATGCAAACTTTAGAGGTATCTGACATAAATAGTATAAAGGACAGGAGTCAAGTATTATAAATTCAAATGTAGCTTTTACAAACACAAGGTTACCCTCACCCCTTGAGTCAAAACTGTTTATGTAACGTAAAACAATGAAGATATACATGTCGGTGGTATGTAATTTTAAGCGCAGGAAGCACATCCTATGTTTACTTATTTACTTTACTTTAAAGTGAAGGGATTAGTAGTACATATCATTGTACAAATAACCCAGATGTTGTACCAAACTCACAAAATTTAGCGTCTTCGTTTCTTTGACTTCAGTTACCACACCACCCCTCTGATATTCAGAGAAGTTTGTGGTATCACAAATGCTGAAGGAGAAATTGTCTACAAAAAAGCAAGTTAGAACTAACACGCTATACAGTAAAACTTTATTTTAGCACTGCTATTTATCTTTTTAAAATAGACTAATAATAATTTAACAGACATAATAATTTACTGTCTACTCACCTATTACTTTGATCTTAACAGGCCCACATCTGTTGAGCTCAGTCATGCCTTGAATCTCGGAGAAAACAACATGCATGCCATCTGAGAAGGCGACTTGGTCGTCTGTGCATATGACGATGCCTGGATTTTCCTGTGTATGTTTATATTAGAAGTAACATGCTTTGTTCAATGCCTCTGATAGCTCCAAGTACAAACAACATTTCCATAGTATGAATAATTGTTTTCCACTTGTCTGCAGTGCTGTAACTTTATACCAATAATAACAAACTAATGACATAATTATCAGTGCAGTCCTGCAGCAATATTTACTGAATTAAAGAGAAAAAGGCTTGCAACTGCATTACATCAATCAGTCATTGAAATGTTAATTGAAGGCAGCATCACATTTAAAATAATCTTAGGTTTATTTTTGTTGTTTCAAAGTGCAAAAGATCTAAGTGTATTAAGACATAATTTATTTGTGTTGGTTGAAAATGTAAGAATTAAAATATATAATGTTTCCATATGTCTGATAATGTTTTCACTAAAAAGGAGTGAAAGGAGTAGAAATGTAGTACAGAGACTGATTTACTGAGTTATACAATAGAACAAGCCTTCATCATTCAGTATAGAACTTAATTATAGCTTATGCTAGCTTAATATTCTGATTTATATGAGTTTAATCTACGTGTTTAATCGTAACAGCCAAGTATACTGTATTTTCCGCACTATAAGGCGGTTTTAATGAGCTATATCAATGAACAGGTATAATTTCATATATTTTTTATTCATAAGGCACATTGGATTATAAGGCGCATTAAGCAGTGTTGTAGAGGGGATTTTGAGATGTGCATGTCCAAGAAAAAACATTGATTGTATTGCGCTGCATACGGACTGAACCAAGACTAAACCAAGACTAATCCCAGGACTGAGCCAGTTGGACTAAACCAGGATTAATCTTAGTTTCGAGAGAGAAAAAGAACCCTGAGCCCTTGGTGTCGCGCCATTGAGTGATGACTGCGTTTAGCCCCTAGGAGCACAGAGCTCTGTGTCGATCCTTGTTCCCACGTTGGAGGTACTGTTTTTTGGCTGAGACTCTTCTATGAAGACGATTTCTGGTTTCTGGCCTGACTTATTCATATAGTAGATGGGCCGTGGGTCCCACTGGTTTCTGCCAGTTCTGAGCTGATGGCACTGTTGAACGTCTTCCAATTTAGAAGTGTAATAAGCTTCTAAAGTTAACACAAAAGTTTATTTTCCGAACACTGGGTCTAAGATCCTCAAGGTTAATTTATTTGTGCATATTCAAAAGAACTTGAACACTTACTTAACATGTCTGCTGCTTCATAAAAGTAACATAATTATGATTTGACTTTTAGTTTTGTTTGAGAGGTAGCAGTGTCATGTCCTCAGCCTTTACCTGGGAAACAGATTCAATCATGGACTCTCTTGGTGGATCCCCATCAGTGTCTTTGACCAGAAAAGTTTGTCCAAAGTCACAGAACAATTGCCTAAAATGAGCAATAAATAGGAAATAATAGAAATACATTTTAAATAATTTGTCTGGCCAATCTTAATCACTCAATAACAACAACAATAAAAAAAACTATATTATACTGCTGTCTTTACCCACAAAGACCCTTGGTGTCAGCTAAGATAAATTTGATGTTGTTGGAGTGGCAGAATTCAGCCACTAAAAGCTGTTCTTCTATTGATGAATCTGTCAGAACCACCACCTAAAATGATTGAAAACAGAATTTACCCAGATTTCACTTTAATTGTTTGTTTATCATACCTAATATCATACATAATAACAAATCTAAATTTTTGTATGGGCACTGGAATGAGAAAAAACATACTTACTTAGAAAAAAACATAAAGAACATGTGTTGGTGTAATTTATGTTGGTGTAATAATGGTATTTTGAGGCATTAATAAAGTTGGAAACAAACATTACTAATAAAATTCCAGATTAAACAAGTGTGTATGTCTGGGTATTTCCAACATGTGAAATACTAAGAAAAAACTGAACCTGGTGAAATCTGTGTTAAATTACAATAATAATAATATGAAAAAGTGGTTAGTGGTTAGTCGCTTAGTGGTTAGCACTTGCCCCACAGCAAGAAGGACAGTCTGGGTACTCCCGTTTTATTAATGATTCTAAATTCCCCGTAGGAGTGAGTATGTGTGTGTGTTTGTCTATGTGTGGCTCTGCAATAAACTGGAGAACTGTCCACCTGCCTTTCATTACATTACATTAGAACATTTGGCAGACGCTCTTATCCAGAGTGACTTACATTTGTACAACTTTGCAATTGGGGGCTAAGGACCTTGCTCACGGGCCCACAGTGGTTGCTTGGAGGAGCTAGGGGTGGGGTGTCCGGAGTGTACTCCTCCTGCCCTTTGCCTTTCAGAGCGCTTAAATAGGCTCCACCAGACCCCCAATTAGGGAATAAGTGTGTATAGATTCTATAGAAGATGAATGAATGAATGAATGAATATGAAAAAAGGAACATCACATATACCTGAAATTTTTGTAGAAAATCATTATTCAGAGGTTCTGTATGGATGGACAGTCGAACGTAGCCATTTAAGCAGGCAAGGTTTTTTTCTGAACAAGTTGCCCGGTTCTTGCCCAGGTCACTCTCTTTTAAATAAAACTATGGAGAATAAAAAGTTTGTTAACAATGAATAAAGGATGTATACACTATTTTAGCATCCCACTATTCTTCTAAAATTTCCACTCAAACAGTCTTGTTTCTTTGGCCTTCCACAAGTTTTGAATTGACCTACCTGAGAGGACAGGTCACCCCATTCAGTCATTCCTTCTTCATGTATGGTGACTGACCCAAGGCCAGCTAGGATTACGTTCTTGGCCACCTCCACACCAAGACCTCTCATTCCACAAATTAATACATTTGTCTTTCCCATACTTTGCATTGTATCATGGCCCAGGACATATCTGTATAAATGACAAATTATTAAATATTTATTAAAAGATTAAAACAGGTTTTGTATGGGGTCTAATTAAATAGGACTTTAGCTGTTTAGGAATAAACACCAGCCCCAACTACACAGCTTTATATATATATAATGTGTAAATCTTAATCTTACATTAAACGATTAAACCGATTCGTAAATGACGGGAATCACGAATTTTATCATTGAATCAAATCTTTTTTAATAATAGTGTAAATATGTAAATATGAGTGCATAATACTCACAGCTGCCGTGAATATAAGTCCTCGTCTATATAGGATTTCTCCATGGTTGCGGACAGATTAAAAAAAAAAAAAGCTGTCAGATGCAGCAGTTATTTTCACTTTCGTTTCTGGCAAGCGAAACACAACCACAAGGCTGTTTTGTAATTGACACTAGGTTTAAATCCTTCATGCACTACAAGCACACATCACAAGATGGCGCTGAAAATGCAAGACACAATTTTGATTTTAAACCTGTCCAGGATGTAACCCTGCCTCACCGTATGTGCGCTGGGATAGGCTTCCCATTCATTGTTTATTCATTTGATAACAAAATTGATAACCTCATAACTAGGACACCAGGCACTGCAACCTCTTGTACATTAATGAAACATGCCTAAATCCATCATTGCTGGACAATGGATGGCAAGTTTTTTTTTCTATTTGCAGCATAAACAGCATAAACAGAATGACGTTTTCACTGAGCACCAGCTGAGGAATAAAGGCAGTGTGCACATTGTTCTGAGAGATTTTTACAGGGCCAACTTCAGACATGTGGCACTCATGCACCAAGGGCGATCGGACACTCAACCACTGTTACACAATGAACAGCTACAAGGCAAAATATTGTCCTCCATTTGGGAAATTTGACCACAACTCTATCTTCCTCATGCCGACATACAAACAGGGGGGGGGGGGCCTTAACGTGCTACATTATACAAAAGACAGCGATCTGCACTTTACCCAACCAAAAGCCATGGGTGTATAAATCCGTCCAATACAATGTGTGCAGAGACATGACAGTCAGGGATAAGTAAAATATTGCATCAAACAAGGCAAAGTGGGAAAAAATAGGAAAACAAACTAAACTCACAATATTAATTGAATGACTCTAGCTGCCTTTGGCAGGGATGGAGCACTATGACAGTCTTTAAAACACTTAGATCCAGAGGAGATAAACAATTCTATGTTTGCTTTGAAACAGCAGTTGGTTGTGCTGTTTGTGCTAATGTCACTAACAATTCTGCCAGCTCAAGCAAAACACCACCTTCACCATCCCACGCCACAATGTAAGGAGATCCTTCAGGATAGTGAATCAGATGGCATATCATCTTATGTCTTGAACGCCTGTGCTCATCAGCAAGGACCAATGTTCACTGAGATTTTTAATCTTTCTCTGAAGTCCTCACATGCTATCAGCAGTTCGCTATTGTTCCCATTCCGAAAAAAAATACCCTCATCCTATCAGTCCTAACGCTGACCTACTGAGTTCATGAAGTGCTTTGAGAGACTTCATTGTTAAAAGTCGTAGACCCATTGGATCCTCTACAGTTTGCCTACTACCACAATATATCACAAATGATCACACACATTATACATAAAACACTCAGCCACTTGGACAGTAAGGGGGTAATTATGTTAAACTGCCTTTTACCGATTACAGCTCAGCATTTAACAAAACCATCTCATCCAACTCACCAGAAAGCTAGGTGACAGGACTCCACACATATCTTCCACTGGACTGCCTGACTGTCAGATCATGAGCAATAAGTAATCACATCTTCCCATCCATCACCTCCATCATTGGGGCTCTCCAGGAAAGAGTGCTAAGCTGCTTGCTGATCTCTTTTTACAACTAATGGTGTAAGAGTGATGTGAAGAACTCATTACTTGCTTTATTTTAGGTGCGATGAGAGCCTGCACACTGAGTAAAAACATCACACTCAAAAATAAAATGTAAATGGAGAAACCTTGTAAACTCACTTTAGAAATACTTCTTTATAATAGTTAAAAAATTATTTAATTATATTTAGGTTCTATTTTTTTCAATGTCAATTATTTAGATATCCTTTTTAAACAGGTTTTTAATTTTATCCATAATATTAATTAAAAAAAAGCATTAAATGAGTACCAAAACCTGACTTTGTGCTTTTCTCTGAACTGCAAACTCTCTGATATTTTTGATAACCACTGTGTTGGACAATTTAAATAATACAAATAAAAATATTATTTATAAATCAATGAATGAAATAAATAAATATTTATCAATGCAAATTGCTCTTTAGTCATTTAGCTAATAAAATTTAGATAACAATGCAAAGAATCTGGTTTCTCATTAAATCTTTAATGGTAATCTCTAGATATTTTAATGAATAAACCCAAGCATTTTTATAGAAACTATGCACTTTATAATTCTTTTGTTATAAAATATAGAACTTTATTTAGTCAGCAACAACAATTAAAGAAAAAAAAAAGCACAGAAATGTCAGTAATATAACATTAATTTTGCAGTACATCTATTTCCAATAATATTTTCACACAAAATCTTTTAAAAAAGACAAAATGAAAGACAATCCACAGTGGTATATAATGTATTAAATACAGAATACCCGGATTTTATACAACAGTCGTTTGAAGCAGCCTGCTTTACTACCAGTTAAGCACTTACACAGTACAAAGGCAAGAGAAGTCTATGTAGCTTTCTAACCGTTTGCCTTGTGCATAAAGTAGTTCTCTGTTTAATCTGAGTCCCTTTTTCGCATAAATTGATTCTTACATAAAAGACCATATATAAACATCTACACAACAATGTAACTAATAAAGCTGTACAGTATAAAACCATTTCATGCAAAAACGAGAACAAGTTTCCTAAAACTCTGGGATGATAGTCTGTTTAAGTGGATAAAGAGGATTAAAAGTGCAATCTTTTAATCCTTTGTTATAAAGATGTTTAACGTTGACACAATAAAAAACAAAATAAAAATAAACACGAGTTGGTTTTATTTATTCTGTAATTTTCCGTATGTAGGGCTTGTACATGAAGGAGTCGTATGCACTATTTACAACATCAGCAAAGTATAGGATAATCTGATTTTAACCAAGTAACAAAAAAGGATTTATTATGAATATGATGAACACATGAATTTTCAGACAGTAAAATAGCAAAGTGATGAGAAAATTCTAAAGTACAACCAAATAAAGGTTAAAATCCAGGTTATAAAGCAGGAACACAAACTAAAACTTTAAAAGTTATTTTGATCAGCTAAATTCAACTGGTTTTCCAGGAAAGGTGCGTATTGCACTTTTGCTAACAAAGATTGCACACGTCAGTCAGTGTAGGAAAACTGATGGTATGTATAACTAAGTATGTATACATACATGTATACATACATACATGACAATCATCAACTTAGCTACTGCCAAAATTCCTATATTTATGGACAACTGTAAAAGAGAAAGCAATCTACATTAAGTTTTTAAGTTAATACATATGTGTAAGCATCTGTATGAAAAAAAACATTATCTGGTAAAAAAAAAAGAAAGGTTTTTCTTTTGAAAATTGCTCACTATTTTGTATAAGAGTGTGTATTCCATCGAGTATACCCCAATGTCACATTTAGATTAATGCTGATGACATAAACACCTTTAAGAGTTTGGGAATACGAAGTGCAATGTGACCTGTTAGCTAATAAGCTAAATCATACATACAGTTTGACTGACTAGGAAAACAGCTTGAATGCATGGATCAGCTTGGTAAGTAAAACTGTCGTTGTTACTGTGTTGTTGTGTATCACCTGGTGGCCTATTAGGAACACTTTGAAATGAGGTACCAAGTGTATATATCCACTCAATATCCACATAAACACCTTTAAGAGTTTGGGAATATGAAGTGCAATGTGACCTGTTAACTAATAAACTAAATCATACATACAGTTTGACTGACTAGGAAAACAGCTTGAATGCATGGATCAGCTTGGTAAGTAAAACTGTCGTTGTTACAGTTACTGTGTCGTTGTGTATAACCTGGTGGCCTATTAGGAACACTTTGAAATGAGGTACCATGAGTATATATCCACTCAATATATACAGCTGTGCTTTTGGCTTTTACGCGTTATTTAATCACACAGTTCATTAGGACGAAAACGCTATAATAAATATGTTTTATGAAGAATAATAACAATAATAACATATCTGCAAAGAAGAATCATATACACCAAAAAACGGCTTGCTTTTTTTCTCTTTTTGTGCTCTTCATACAAAGATATCCACAGAGTCTAACTATATACAAACTACAATAAATACTGCCTACTCTTGCTGCTCTAATGCATTGATTTAGTCCACTGGTCACAATGTGGTGTTTATGTTATTTTCATGTGTAATGTGTTTCAGCAGATTGGTGTTTTGTGAATGCATGTACTTTATGAATCTGTGTTTTTTGTTTTATGGTGCTTTATGTCTCAGCTGAGCTACTCTGAGTCTCGTGGTGTCTCCTGTTGCGTGGTTTGCGCTGCTCCTTAGATTCGAATGGGTCTTTCCTGTCATGCTCAGCAATTTGCCAGTAGTCCTGGCAGTACTGGTTAATTAAGCCCATCTCAGGCTGGCTGAGGATGGTCAGCAGGTCTTTGTATTGCTCAGCACTGGGTGTCCAGGCACTGGTCTCTAGTGGAATGGCAGGCATAGCAGGTAAAGAAGCTCCTGTCTCTATTTGGATGTTGTTGACAGTACGCACTGAAAGCACCAGCAGCTGAAGCTTGACCAGAGTGTGCTTAAAATTCTTCTCTGTGGCTGTACACTGGTAGGTACCAGCATCTGAGAGTTGCAGTGAGCGTAAAAGCAGGCCCTGATCTGTGTGTAACATGCGACCATCTGAACGAATCTAAAAAAAAAAAGAATACTTTATTGTATCAAAAAACAAAAGTTCAAATATTTTACTCTTGTAATATAATACAAAAACTTATTGTTAATTTAAACTTGGGGAGAATATGCAAACTCCGGACAGAAATATCCCCTAGCCCTTGAATCTAACCTGGTACCTTCATGTTGTGAGGTGACGGTGCCAACCACCGGGCCACCTATAAGAAATCCTAATAAATCCTAAATAATAATAATAAAAGCGTATAAGCAAAATATTATGATATTTGAGATAATGCTGAAAGGGCAAATGTAGGACACAACTCATACTCTTGAAGATGGAGGGTACCAAGATCCTCATTTACAGCATTTAACAGACGATTTTATGTGATGTACAAAAGTGATTTGAGTCACATCATTGAAAAGCTCAAAACTTTAGATCACAAATTGGAATGCCAGGTACTGCCATTTTAATCATCTTGTGAAAACTGTTAGTGACTGCTCTTCTTACATTAACGGAATGTTTTTCCATCATCTTGGTGTCAGAACAGTAAAGGTAGGTCTTGGGCCAGACATACCTTACATATCATCTTAGAAGATCAAACGTTTATAAATATATTTTATTATAAACATAATAAAGGTATGAGGTTTAATGTGCAAAGCTCCAAACCTCTCTCCTCCTGTCACTGTTCTCCTTTTGAAAATGCCATTTGATGGACACATGTGGAGATCTGGCCTGGCACTCCAGGAACGCTGTGCTGCCCTCCACTCCATACTGCATTGTCTCCAGAGTGTTTCTATTGGCTGGGATGAAACAAAAACAAAAAACAGCTTAGTAAAACAATGTATACAAGAGCACTGATCATAATGCTGCTTAGAACTCATTCCTTACCGTTGGAGTTATAGCCTCTGCATTGTCTGATTGGGTTACCGTACTTTACATCCTGTCTTCGACTGCGCCTAGAAGGAAAACGTCAGAGCCAATCAGAATTGTCAACAAGCCCTTTCATAACTGCAAGGGTTTTAGATGTTTTATTTATGAAGCAATTTTACGGCTATTTCCTTCCTTCCTTCCTTCCTTCCTTCCTTCCTTCCTTCCTTCCTTCCTTCCTTCCTTCCTTCCTTCCTTCCTCTTGTTAAGCTCTTATTCCCTCTTATTCCCTAATAACACATATGGCAGAGGTACACCCTGGACAGGTCGCCAGTCCTTCGCAGGGCACACATAGACGAACACTCACACATACATCCACTACAATGGACAATTTAGAATCACCAATCAACCTAATGTACATGCTTTTTGGACTGTGTGAGGAAGTTGTGTGGGTTACATGGAGGAAACCCACACAAACGCTGATGTGAGGCGACCATGCTAACCACTACGCCACTGCACAAATTGTTCAGTATTTGACCAAGCAACATTTGTGTATACAGCCCCTTTTGCATGGGACTCTGGGTAGATTTAAAACATTGTTGTACAGTATCATATGTGTTCCAATGTTTGTTTGTTTGTCAAGATTTTGCTATTAAGCTTTTATAATATTTTCTTCATCTTTATCTTGAGCGCTTATGTATATAATGTGTCTATGATTGCAAATGAATTCGTATTTGTTATGTAGTTTGTCTATAACTTTGTTTTGCTGTCAATTTTGGCCAGGGCACGCCTGAAAAATAGACTTTCAATCTCAATGAGATTTTCCAAGTTGAAATATTATCTTAATTATAAAATTAGAGTTATTAGATTGTGTAAATCATAAAATATTTTAAACATTATAAACATTAGTTTATTTACGAATTTTAAACATTGGTTTATTTACATGGTGTTTGGTATCTATAGTTCAGAATGTATGTACCTTATTTTATTAAGGCACACTTAAAAACCTTAAAATCGCCAGTGAGCCTTATAATCCAGTGTGCCTTATAAATTAATTCTGGTTGTGCTTACTGACCTCGAACCAATTTTATGTGATACAAGTGTAAGGACTATGTCTTCGGAGGACCGCCCGCAGAGGGCGCCCTCGCCCGAGTTCTAGGCTTTCACTTCCTCTG
>JAOTRA010000012.1:2421802-2436347 GCA_026260255.1 Pseudolaguvia tuberculata | reverse complement strand
CATTCATCTATTTATCATTCATTCTGTAAAGCTGCTTTGAGGGAATAACTGTTGTAAAAAGCGCTATACAAATAAAACTGAATTGAATTGAATTAAAAAATCAGCAGAAATCTCAACAATTCTGTGTTTTCCTGTCATTATGCGGTGCTGTGTGTACATTAATGAGAAAAGAAAATTAACTTAAATGATTTTACTTTCCATACCCACTGTATAGTATATATGAAAATTAGCTGTGTTACTTAGTTAATTAAAATTACTGTGCTAATTTTCTCAGAAAATCAAAAACTGATTTATCAATGTCAAAGTGACAGAGATGATGGAATGGTTGTTTGAAACTTTTATACTCTGTTGATTAATTAATTCAACATCATGCATTAATTAATGCAAAAAAACATCCAGTTAGTATTAGTTTTACAAGTTGAATTGTCCTGTTGTTGACTCAATATTAAGAAATCCCATTTAATTAATATTTGTTTAGCTTGGGTCAGTCTGGACCCTTTGTAAATTGCTGTTCTTGGGTGACAGAAGTAGAACATGATTTGGTCTTGTCAAATATCCAGTTCTATCTGGATATTTGACATATTGTGTGATCCAAGATGATTTTTTCCCTCTGTGGTTCAGTCACTGTATAGATTTCCTGTCAGCTCAAACTAGTCTGGCTATTTTCCTATGACCATTCTCATAAAATTGAAAATCTCAAGAGAACAGGGGTTTCAGAAAATCTGAAACACACATACCATGCTTCCGAGAACACCTGAAAACTTGACTGGTATTTATATGGCTTTGTACACTGTGCATAATAACTGACCCAAACAATGCAGATGTTCTGATTAAATTGGACAGTAATTGTAAATATTTACAGTCAACTGATGAAAAACTTTTGTAGATCATGTACTATTCTTACCAGTTCCTAGGAACAGCACCTCGTAGCTGCCATCTGCAGCTGCAACTTGGTCCACCGTGATTGTGGTGAACTCATAATCTACGTTGGTACGCAACACCAGGGGGCGCTTGTGCACTGGATACACAACATTGTACATGGTGGGGTGGTTCCTCATGAAGTTGATCACCTCGTCTGGGTAATCTTTTGTGGATTTCATGTTAGGGGTAAAGGTTCCTCCTGGACACTGAATGGAAAAGACACTTATTGGATTGTGTATTCAAGTGTCTGTACAGCTATATTTGTTTCTGTTAAAACAAATGTTATATTTGTGAGATAAAAGCTGAAATGTAGTAGAAGCAAAGAGTCTTCAGTAAACAGGTGCAGAAATAGAAATTCACTGAGAATGAGAGAAAAAGTTGAAATGATCTAAAATACATATAATTCAATAATGTGTGAATGTCTTAATTGTAAAGTCCAATTGCTTTCATATATTTCAGATGTTTCAATTTGGCACATTATTTAAATAAATCTTTTTTCATTTGTCACAAGAAAAGGAATTTGGGAGTTAGTCTAAAAACACATTAGTGCCGTTCAAGCTCAGATTTATGTCTGACAAGACTAATTTAATGTCACAGGACCAGAACTGATATCTCAAAGAAATACATACCTCTCAATGAGACAATCTCTAAAAAATTTGATAGAAAATATAGCTAAAAGGTAAAACACTACACCCAACATCTCCAAAATCCACCCACAATCTATCATATGCTTGAAGGTGGTTGAATTAGCCACCTTTTTCAAAATAGTTTCTACTTTTCCTTGATGCTGTTTTTGGTTATATTTAAATATTTGCAGGCTGTTTTAAGTAAAAAAATTCAGTTAACGACCATGTGTATCCATGCTGTCAACACAAAAAAGTCAATAAACGATTTTGTATAAACAATAATGCCAATGTTTAAATTAAATTTCTTAATTTGAATTATCATATAATACAAAGGGGAGCCGGCGCGATCGTGACGTGGTTAGTAGGTTCGCCTCAATACAAGAAGGTCCCGGGTTCAATTCCCGGGCTGTGCGGAGTTTGCATGCTCTTCCCATGCCTGCATGGGTTTCCTTTGGGTACTCTGGTTTCATCCAACAGACCAAAAATATGTACATTAGGTTGATTGGTGATCCTAAATTGCCCATAGGAGTGAAGGTGTGTGTGACTCATGATCTGTCCAGTGTGTATCCCTGCCTCTCGCCCTATGTGAGCTGGGATAGCCTCCAGCAAAACTCCTGTGACCCCGAATTAGGGAAGAAATGGGTAAGAAGATGGATGAATAAATGAATACCAAAAGGCAGAAGAATGTGTAAAAAGAATAAACAAAAAAGAGCAATTGTTTATATAAGAAAAGAAATGAAAGAAAAACTGTACTAAAATTACATCATATGACTGTACAGTATTATTTTTGTGTGTGTTTGTTAAACAATAAATATGCTTACTGTCCCAGGCCGTGGGTAAGGAATTTTTCCTTGGTAGGCAATCCACTGGTAGTTTGGGCCTTCCTTGTGGGCAAAGGGACCATTAAAGACCATCCGCACATCAGCCATGGAATACACACATATGGCTGAACCCTTAAACACTGACCTGTAAAGGAGAGAGTTAATGACTCATTATTGTGATGTAAGCTATTAGACGTTCACATGTTATTGCTCGGCTATGAATATTTTGTGTGGTTTTGTGCATACAAAATGTACAATAGTAAACATGATCAATATGAAGAGAGAGAGAGAGAGAGAGAGAGAAAGAGAGAGAGAAAGAGAAAGAAAGTGAGCTGTGAAACACTCCTGCCCTGCAGCAAAAAGACAACACATTTTTCATTACCATGTAGCAGTGTGCATTTGGCTTTACAAAGCTTAGACAAAGCCATTTATGATTTATTCTGAGACGGGAAGACTTATCTTCTATGATTTCCCTTATTCAATGTATATTTAAATAATTTTACTTCTGAACCTTTTCTGATTCCCATTTAAGGAATCTGAATTTCCTGAATAAATGTATTAAATTGGCTAAACCATATACAATTGCAAACATCTGATGTCATATCAGCACATATATTAAAGAAGACACAGTGCTGACCCTCCTGCCAATCTGATAACTTTAATGAATGCAATAGCAATGTACAATCTAAGACAATATGCTACTTTTTGCCTATACTTACCCAGACACTGAGAAGACTCCATAAATAACCGGATTCTTTGTGTCCTGGGTCTTCTGAATAAAAACATCACCTAAAAAGTGCACAGGCTTAATCAGAAGTGTTCTATGATTGGATATGAATCAATATTGCCAACAAGTCTACAAGGAGGAAAAGCTGAGGAAGAAACGTGAACATTTAGAAAAAAATCCTAGTTCTCATAAAGTTCCCATAAAGTTCATGTATTCTCTCTTGCAAACTGTACTATACATACAAAAGCAGTAAATTAACCCCTGATGTCTAGAGACGGTGTACCAAGCCAAAATGAAAAAGGAGTTTAATATGACTTGAGGGAGAAGCACATACTGCTGGACATTCTTGAGTACTGAAGACTGTAAAATAGCAGAAAGGGGAAAAAGAGGACAAGAGAGAAAGATATAGTGCTACTACACTAGTTCTACAGCTATTAAATATACCTTAGTTAATTTTCACGCATCCTATACACATATTGCTCTCTATGGTAGGTCTCTAGGTAAGATCTAGGTAAGTTATTCCGTTGTTATTTTATATGTTGCTATTCTGTGGGAAAATATACACAACAGGAGAGTAAAAAAAGATGTATATTGAGACAGATGACCACAGACAAATACTGTCAAGGATAATCAGATTCAAATAATTCAGCCAGGCGTATTATATGAAGCAGCACTCCCGCTAACACATCCTTGAAAAAGCTGCCATAAAATCCTTATTGTACCTGACTCGACACAGAAAAACATGAGGCCAAACGGTGTTTTCAGGAGTAAATTCCTTACACACAGACAAAGAAATAAAATAAACATTAGCTTAGAAAGAAAGCTGGAGGCCAAGATGAGGAAAGAGGAAGAGAAAAGTAGGCATGGAATGTGATAACTGCAACGAACTGGGCCCGAAGCAACCACCTTGCAGAAGCAATAAAAAAAAACCCAGGCTTTAAACATTTAGAGTGTGGCTAAGGAAAGGAAGACTAGTTGTTTCTGCTTTGGATTAATTCTCCAATTCAGTTTCACCCTGTCAATCAAATGCTGGGCACGACTCCCTTACCTTCTGGCAAGCCTGGCTATGCAATACATTCACAGATCCTAGTACACATTCTCAAAAAACACACAGAAATGGAATATACACGTGTATAAAGTGTATAGAATGGTATATACTTTTCTTAGACTGTACACTCTTTTTTAGATTGTGCTTCACCATTAGGTTTACTTTTCTAACGAAATGGAAATCAACCCAGAGAAATCCGTTGGACATTGGAAAGCTCATTTTACCTGTTTTACTTCCTGGACTTCCTGGAAAAATGAATACTTTGGCATGGACAGAAATGGAAGTTTTAAAGAGTTAAAGCAGTCACTTACACAAATGAGCTTGATCAGAACTTCATTTGTTCCCTATAGGACTCACATTTACATTTTACACAACTGTGCATTTGGGAATTTAGGCCTTGGTGGGCATTTAACATTGCTTAGCAATCCAACACCTTAAATTCCACTACCACTTCCCATGTTACATATATACAGTAGTATATTTACTTTGTCCACAAATGCTTGCCTATATTTTGTATATACAGTGCAACAGCTTTATTTATATTTGGTGTTGCTTTGGATCTTGAGAAACCTGGATACAAGGTTATACTAAAGAACAGCCTTGCCACCTCAAAAACAATTCTTGGTTGACTGGTGTCTAAATTGTTCTGCTGTGATATAGGATGACATCCCCTCCAGTGTGCTCTTGCCTTGTGCCCGTTGTGAGCTAGAAATGCACTGTTCCAGAAATGACAAGAAAGCTAGTCTTTACGAGGTATAATCATTACTGTCAGCATATAGTTGCATTGTTAAAATGACCAATAATCAAAAATATGTAATTTAACTTTGGGAAGTAATGACATTTTGAATCAATTTTTAGTTTGACGCATTATATTGGAAGTACTGCTAATTTCATGGCTGTAAGCCAGTCAGAATCTCAGTTGCTATTTTCCCTATGCACTGAAATAGAACCATTTAGACAGGGGGAGTGACACTAATGTTTCTTTGCACACTGAAATATTTATTAACTTGAAAAGTGTTTGCAGTTTATTTGCATCTCATTTCGCAATGCTCATTAAGTGGCAACAGGATAATTATTTCACAATTGAAAATAAACATCACCAGATTCTCAATAAAATGCGACATGAACGGTAGCATAGACGTATAGTATATCCACTGTAACATTAAATTATTCCTATATTTGGGGTCAAATATAGTGTCTGCTGAAACCTACACCATGGATAAGTCACCAGTCCATCACAGGCACAAATTGAGAAAGAACCACACACACACACACACACTCTCTACTACGGCCAATTTAGACCAATCAACTTAATGTACATGTTTTTGGACTGTGGGAGGAAACTGGAGTACCCAGAGGAAACCCAGGAAAAACATGAAAACTCCAAACTGAAAAAATGAGAGATGAGCAAGAATCCAAGATTCAAACACCTTCCAAAGAAGGAAAAAAAGAAACACACTTACGGAGCTCGTCGAAATGTGTCTCAATACCATCAGCTCCAGTTACGGAGCAAATCAGTCGAGCTTTCAGAAAGGTGCTCCACTTATTAACCAAACAACAATGTCCTCCATCATCATTCTATAAAGACAGAGACAAAAGATTCAACACTACAATCTGTTGCATATAATTTCATTATTCTGTCTTCAGTATTTAAATCCTCATGATTTAGAGAATTGAATTATTTTAGTAGTTTAGTTTAGTATCTAGTATTATGACAATATCAAACCAAAAATAGAATTCAATCAATGCAGATTTCTATAACTTTTACACAGCATGCATCTTTCTCTTTAAAGAAGAAATAGATAGAATATAGAAATTAAAATGTTTTCTTTGCAAAAAATTGATTTTCATCGCGTCATAATTTTACAGCTAAAACACTGATTTCTTTGTCAATCATCTTAATTATTTATTGTTTAATTATTATAATATTAATAATATTGTGCTCCGAAGATTAAAGAATGTCTTACAAGTTTGGAAAAACATTGGGGTAATAAATTAAGGACCATATTTTTGGTTAACTATCCCTTTAAAGTTGCATAGACTTTAAAGTTACACAAAGGAATGATGATATATGTTATATACAGTATTTTTTTTTGTAAAACTGCTTTTCGGTGAAAAACATTCAGAAAACCACATTATAACTAATACATGAAGACGAGGAAGTCCTGGGTTAAAGCACCACTACTGACAAGAAAGACCAGCAAGATCAGAATTCAAGCATCACCACTGCCAGTTTTGACACTGTTGGGTTCTTGAACAAGATCCTTAACTCTTTCTGACCCTGCACTCTAACCCCATCCTTCTGGACATGTGCAATATCTTCAAAAAATGTACATTTTATATTTATAAAAAATTTCATTTTGGACTTTGATTATATATTTTTCATTTGAATGAGTGTTTTGTCCATTTATACTAATAAAATGTTTCAATTCCCCTATACGTGCTTGTGAATGTCATTTCAATAGTGTAATACAGCTCATAAAAAGTAATCTGCAATTGTTTTGTCAACTATTCAATTAAAGTTAAGTAATGTGACATTCTGTAGATTCACAAACAAAAAAACAGAACATTTGCGTCTCAACTCATGTCAAAAATGAGACAAAGTATGAAACACCGGAATCTCCCACATTCATATATTGTAGTATGTGTGGGTTACATGGTTGGGGTGGGGTATGGTTGTAAACATTGGCTCTAAGCACTGCTTAGACCCATCTGCTGTGGACAGCCACCAACTCTAATAATGAGACATGGCAAAGCCCAGTGACCAGCAGCCAACACTACCCACACGTTATAAACATTCAGAAAAGAATGGATTCAAGGAAATAATCATTGCAATTTGGCTGATTATAAACATTATTATGATTAGCTATATCTTTAAGTCTCATTATGTAGGTAAGTCTACATAACAATGGGGAAAATTGGGCAGCTGACACAGTATAAAAATCGTGACATTTTAGCATGGCTTACCCCACTAGTATCTCTACTTATTTATCAAAAAAAGTGCTAATATACTGAATGTCTGTCTGTGATGTGTGATGTGCATGTATGTGTATCTCACCAAACAGATCCTGCCAATTCTGGATTGAGTCATAGGGGTCTGGCCCATCTCTGAAGCCTTCTCACGGAAGAAAAAGTACAGCTTGTCATCATTCTTCTCAGCGCTGTCTGGTATGAGCTGTGCATAAACAAATGTGGGATCTGGGAGACAAGGAAATATGGAAAAGATAGTCATTTTTAATTAAAGCATAAAATATAATGTACAAAACTGACAACCTTTAATGAACCTGTTAATGAAGACCAGCATTTAGATGACCATCAGTAAATGGCTCAACCACATCATCAGAAATACAATTTAAGGCACTATGGACAGTGGACAAGAGTATGCAAGCTGCACAATTGGCCTAGTCTCTATCTCTCTCTCTCTCTCTCTCTCTCTCTCTCTCTCTGTATCTATTATAAATATATGTTTGTCTGCATTATCTGTTTGTCCATCTATTCATCCATACGTCCATCCGCCTGTCTGTCCGTCCATCCATCCATCCATCCATCCATCCATCCATCCATCCATCCATCCATCCATCCATCCATCCGTATTTATTTCATTCAATATCTGACTGTCTGTCTGTCTATCTATCTATCAGTTAACCAATCAAACAATTAGTGCAAAAACACACTTAAATGGTAGGTTCCATACTCCTTTGTGTTGCTATATAATGTGCATACCGTTGAGCCAACGCGAATTGTATTGGTCAGTCCTCATTGCTGTGTGTTTCCCAAGTGTACGGAAAATAGCAGAGTCCGTTCCCATAAAATCGATGTACACTCCAGCATAGAGCTGCCCATCTATGCAAAGAGACATAGTCCAAGGTAGAAAAAGAAGACAGAAATAAATATGCAAGAATTAAAGCTGTTGTAACTGTATCCCAAATGCAAAACATGTAGGGTAAGTAGCTCTACAATAGCAAGTCTAGATGAAAACAGTGAGTGCTCATATATGGTTGGATCCTTACTGATCAGCGCAGACACACTGTTTAATTTAGGGTCAAATGGGCATTTTCCTTTCCCAGAATCCACTTTACCCGGCACCAGTCGAAAGATGTATTCCTAGAAAGGCATGGAACACGCAGAGTCCACATTAATGAGCCTACCATGTACATTAGAAACATTATTGACTGTCATGATGTCTTAGCTTCATAAAACTTTGTTTTTCCTTGCTGTCTCCATGTGACCTTCCAATTTAAAGCGATATAAAGGTTTATACTGGACAATTTTAGTACATTTGCCTCTGTGTAAACAATTGAATTATTTTGGACACTTTAAACTACCAACACATGCCATGTAAATATTCACATAAAATGTTACACCATTTAATAATAACAAAGCAATGCATGGATATGTTAGTGGTTGGTTTGATGTAGCCAAAGCAAATTATTTAAGTATTTAGTTATTACAGGATCTTTTCCTAATATAGAAGAACATAATCCACTACAAACTACAAATCCATATGCTTAATATTAAATACATCAATTCTTACATTGCAGAATAATTAAGCTTTCTCCTGAGCAACAATGATAAGCTATATATTGATTTGTCAGTACAATAGATGCTGGGTATCTAGCAATCCAGCATGCAACTATTCAATTCAAAGATGTAAAGGTACAACAGAAAAACCCACTGGAATTAAAATATATTGTATATGCTACTATACAATTACCCCAGTAAATTTTTGCCATGTAAAAAACTTTTACATGATGTTTTAAAGGATGTTTGACTACACATATGCCATGCATCATTTGAGTGAAATAATATTGTTAGCAGGTGTTTTATGCAATTCTATTTTATTGTGCAGATTCCAATGAAAGTTCAGTTCTAGAACGAGATCTTAGTGAGAGCTGAATTACCTGTATAGTCAAAACAAATTTTATCTAGCAAAACCTTATCAACCAAGCCCTGCTTTTGAAGCAGAATCTCCATGAGGTAAATAAAGATTTATCTGCCTGTTGCATGATTCAAAAATCTGTCGGAGCAAAAGATTAAAATCTGTTCTGAATGTTGTTTAAAGAAAAAAACTTCATGTAGAATGTGATGAATGTACAACTTTGAGATAAGCAAATACATTAAAGTGGGTTTGAGTGTGAATCTTACCAGCCGCTATGCATGACATTCATGTCTCAACAAATCACTTCTTAAGTTACACCCTGAAATAAGGGGAACATGCCCCTGTTTGGGATTTTTTTCTGCACTGACACATTACAAGCATGTCTCAAATTTAACACTTAAACAAGATTAATTTTTTGGCTTACTCATCTCCTTCAGGTTATAATAACACACAATCAGTGGTTGGCATGAGAGTTCGGCAAATTTTTTATACATCATCTCTAAAGGCAATGTTTGGGCAAGTGTAGGCAAACCTGACAGGATGAGGCAGCCAAAATCAGGCATTTTCCTCCAAGCATTTATTCATGTTTCCCGTTGACACATTTAACAGCAGCCTGGAGCAGCTGCTAGTTTGTGTACACTCATCATGTCCTCTGTTGTCACACTGACACACAAAGATGATTGTCAATTATTATAGAAACCAATTTCCCAAGAGCTTTTCTATCAAATTTCAGTGCCACAACTTTTGTAATCTATATAAAACATATTTATGTAATTTAAACAATATTTCTGTCCTAGAAAAACCCCCACCAACCTTTTACATAAGAAGCATTTAATACACTATAAGGACAAAAATATTAGGACGCCTGATTATCACTTCCATATGCGTTTATTAATCATCCTATTCCAGAATAAGTGTCATGCTTACTCATATAATAATCCCACTCTAATTGTAACACAACATGCTTTCCTTTTTGTGCACCGGGGAATTGCCAATTGAATGAAAATTTTCATGCTACAGCATTTCGAAAAATTTTAAACTCTGTTTTGGAATGCACTTATAGGTGTGCTGGTTCGGTGTCCAAAATTTTTTGCATAAACCTCTTATGCAGGGAATTTGTGTCCCACCTTGGGTGCATACGGTTCAGGTGAAGCACTGGGTTCTGCTGCACGACTTGTTCGACCTCCTGCTCGAAGATTTTGATTCTGCAGCAAAGCCTAAGAGGACAGGCATTGTTAGTGTGTTAAGCTTTCACACTGTAGTTTGTTGTTTGGGAGCAACAATGTAGCATATGTAAAAAAAAAAAGGTTAATGAATTAATGGCTGTATGCTGCTTAATTACATGCTTGGTAAAACTGGATTTACAGTAAATGTTACTGTTATCTTGAAAGATGCAGCAGACGTGTGAGGGCCTAGGAAAAAATGGCAGATGGCCAATTAAAATATTATTATAATAAATATGTTTTTCTGTCTAAAATACTTTGAAGTCTACTGAAGTTAATATATTTTACGATATATAGACCACATAACATGATGTTATTTTATATGTTGTACTATTGCCTAGGCTATTTCCTTTTAATATAGACTCGGTAAGAAGCGAGTGATATGCGATGATAGAATGAAATGTCAACAAGCAGTATATGCTTTGATCATGATGCAGGATAGATACTGTAAAAAGCATCTATCGAATTAAGCTTTGAAATCAGTCTGTAATGTTTCTGCTGTTGAAATTAGATCATTACATTTACTTTATAAATTTAATTTTCAAAAATTATTGACTAAATTTTAGTTTTTGCAAGACTAACAATTTATTCAACATATAAATCCATTAAATTATTAAATTTATTAACATATTTTCAGTTATAAATATAAATTTAAAAAAACTGCCTGAAGAGCTCAGAGACAATACACAGATCTGGCCAAGGTTACGAAAAAATATTTGCTGCACTTAAGGTTCCTAAGAGCACAGTGGCCTCCATAATCCTTAAATGGAAGACGTTTTTGATAACCTGAACCCTTTTTAGAGCCGAGTTATCAGTGGAGAAAAGCCTTGGTGAGAGAGGTAAGGAATAACCTAAAGATCACTGTGGCTGAGCTCCACCAGTTTTTGGCCTTAATTCTAAGCGGTATGTGTGGAGAAAACCAGGCACTGCTCATTACCAGTCCAATACAGTCCCAACAGTGAATGGTGGTGGTAGCATCATGCTATAGGGACAGAACGACTAGTTGCAATTGATGAATGCGGCCAAGTACAGGGACTTCCTGAACGAAATCTTTCTCCTGAGTGCTCAGACTGGGGCAAAGGTTTACGTTCCAACAAAACAACAACCCTAAGCACACAGATAAAATAACAAAGGAGTGGCTCACAACAACTTAAACCCAATTGAGCATCTCTGAAGAGCCTTAAAAATGGCTGGCCACCAATGTTTACATCCTACCTGACAGAACTGGGTAGGATCTGCAAGGAAGAATGGCAGAAGATCCCCAAATTCAGGTGTGAAAAACTTGTTGCATCTTTCCCAAAAAGACTCATGGCTCTATTATATCAAATGGGTGCTTCTAATAAATACTAAGCAAAGGGTCTGAATACTTAGGACCATGTGATTTCAGTTTTTCCTTTTAAAATAAATCATATTGGCGTATTGGTTAGCACGGTTGCCTCACAACAAGAAGGTTCCGGTTTCAATTTCCGGGCCGAGGATCTTTCTGTGCAGAGTTTGCATGTTCTCCCCGCGCTTGCGTGCGTTTCCTCCCGGTACTCCGGTTTCCTTTCACAGTCCAAAAACATGCAAATTAAGTCGATTAGTGTCCATATAGTGTCGATATTCGAAATTGTCCATAGGAGTGAATGTATGTGTGAATGGTTGTTTGTCTATGTGTTGCCCTAAGATGAACTGGTGACCAATCCAGTGTGTACCCCCACCTCTCGCCCTATGTGAGCTGGGATAGGCGCCAGCAGACCCTGTGACCCTAAATTAGGGAGTAAGTGGGCAAGAAGATGAATGAATGAATGAATTTTGCCTGTTGATGTTAATGCTAAATTTGGATTAACCATCCTAAAGGAATCTAGAACTGTCAATGAAATAATAAAAAGGCATATTAATGATGAATATAGGGAAATCGATGCACTACCACTGGGCAATAGTCAGTAATTACCAAAAACATGTGGTGTAATAAATGAGATTGGCATAGAAAAAAAAAAAATCTCAAATCTCAAATCAGTCACTTTACCATCAATATTAACGCAATGGAATTGGCATAACTGGGTTCAATACTGCCAAGCTGTCACTGTTAGATCCTTTTTAGCCCTTACTGCTCCAAATACGTTACATCATACATTGTGCTCAAACCAATTTACTAAATATTAAGGACATTTCAGCAATAGTAATCAGAATCTCGATTTCATAAACAGAGAAATTAACTATAATGGTCCTGAAACAAATATGTATCTCTTCTAAAGGGAAGCATCATGGATGTAATGTCATAGCATAGACATGCACAGCTGCTGGAACAGACTCAATGTTCTTTATTGATGATGGAACTCAGAAGATGAACAAATTCAGTAACAATCTGTCTGTGAATTTACAGAGAAAGCATCCAATATAATAGGAATAACCTCTTTATACAGGAAGACAATGTTCCAAAAATATTAGAGAACTGGCATATCAACACAAAACAGTGGAAGATTTTAAACTGGCCAAACTAATTGTCAAACTTCTGAAGGGGAGGACAGATGCAAGTGGAAGAAACCCATAAAAACTACTAATTCAGCAAAGAAGAAGAATGAAACTATTTACTTTGTTTTGTTATTATTGGATACAAATGTCTGGACATGAAATCCTGAATTGGTGTGTGTATGGGGGCTGTATAGGCTGGATGCAGTAGAATACAAATATATTTATTATATATATTTTTATATGTAACTTAATTTTTTTTTTTTAATTGTGCAAAAAAGTGTCAGCAGCAAAAAGCACTCTATAACTGTCTAAGATTAACCAACCCAAAAGCAAACAAATGAAACATTGTCTGTTTTAATTTATGTTGTTTGAAACCATACAGATTTTGCTCTAAATCTGTAAATCCTATAACACACTGGATTGTTACATATGGTGCCTAGCAGGTTGTGAAATCACTGATGTATCTTTCTAGTTTTAAAAATATTCTGTAGTCCTAATGATCACAATTGTGACCATGTTAATTTAAAATTTTATAGCCCATTACTGGTTATTGATTTTTAACATAATGTAGATTCAAAGATGATAAATCACTTCATCAAAGAGGTCAACATTTCACTACCCCATTCCCTATTTTTAATGTGCGATGTAAAATAACCCAAAATATTATCTTGCTGAACAAATCTTAATGAATAATTGGATTTTAGGGACCCTTCTGTTAGTCGAAGACTTTCTTAGTGGATAAATGTTTTGTGCCTTTATTTAAACCTATGGCTAAATGTGATTTAATTATGTTGAATTAGTAACAGTTTAGTAGTACCAGAAAAAGTGAAATACTGTATTAAATTAAATTGCATTTTATAATTAAATTGCTTCTCATGACCCATAAGGTTTCTGCAGTTGCATCAGTGGTTGATGCTTCACCTGTGATTTTTGACCCCGGTCCACGTAGGTGCAAATTGGGTTGTAGGCACCAGTTCCACACACATAGAGGTGAGTCCGGTTCCATGGTTCAATCAACCTGATAAAATTCCCACATTCTCCCTATATTAAAATGAACAAAAACCAAGTTAGGTATTTTAATATAAAGCGAACAATGTCACAAATGAATTTATTTTTATTTATTCATTTTCACATGCAATCTGCTTCTCTCTCTTTCTGTCTCTCTCTCATTAATTTGTTTGTTTCCCCCCTTACTATTTCAATGCATTCATTCATTTTCTATACCCTTTATTACCTAATTCATGGTAACTGCGGTATGCTAAAGACCATCCCAGTGCACATCACAAATCAACCTAATGTATGTAATGTATGTTTTTGGGAGGAAACTGAAGGAAACTTTATAGAGTTCACCATAAACCCACACCTTTTACCGTCATTTCTGACAACAAAAGAAAATTTACACAGCCTGTTATAAAATGACAGCATACATGAATTATTCACTCAAGCAGATACTTACATTGATGTCCTTCCCTGACAGAACACACTCATTCTTCCTCAGAGAAGCCACAGGCCAGTGAATCTTAAAATACAAGTGAGAAATAAATGAGTACACTGTTAAAATTATACTCAAATATTAAATTGCAATGCTTATATTTTTTTTAACATTCTTTTCATCTAAAGATGTGTTAGTTAGGGATCCTTTTATATACTTTTGTCTGTGTTGATGGAGATGTATAGAGAAGGCCAGAAAGAGTTGCATTGTGTGTTTGTCGAACTGGAGAAAGCGTACGGTTTTGAGAGAGGAGTTGTGGTATTGTATGAGGAAGTCAGGCTCTTTGTTAAGGGCTACCCGGTCCCTGTATGACCAGAGTAGAAGCTTGGTTCGCATTGCCGGCAATAAGTCAAA
>JAOTRA010000012.1:2399533-2412179 GCA_026260255.1 Pseudolaguvia tuberculata | reverse complement strand
GTGTTCTCCCGGAAGAGCTGGAAGAAGTGTCTGGGGAGAGGGAAGTCTGGGCATCCCTGCTTGCACTGCTGCCCCCGAGACCCGGTTCCGGATAAGCGGTTGGAAAATGATGATGATGATGATGATGATCCAAAGACTTCTCCTTATTCGTATTTAAAATCAGAATGTCTTTGGTGTATGAGTGTATAGATTCGAGGGTATAGATTCGAGGGTATAGAGGGTAGAGCATATTATTATCGAAGGTATAGTATATGATGCTTGACTTCTCATGTAACTATACAGAATTGAATTTCTAATCTTGATATGTTGGGATGATCTAGCCAGCTGTGCACTTTAGACTGAAGCAAAATAGGGTTTAAGATAAGAGACATTTCTTCCTTCTACAACTAGAGGAAATTAGATTTGTCAGTAAGTGCATGCTGTAAGTGGGGTTCTGCCTCTACAAAACGATTGCTTAAGAGAGTGGGAAAGATTCCAGTGGGAATCTCTCCCATTAAACTGTCACAAAATGCATGTTCACAGGGAAAAAAAGCAAGTCTGTTGTAGGTTTCATGCAGATAACCAAAGTGTATAAAGTCAGGGTAGTGGAGTGGAAGGAGGGGAAAAACAATAGCTAGGAGGAATAAATTGACTTTGAACATAACAAATTATGGATTTCTGTGTTATGAAAAGATAAACATGCACATGGAGATGTATAACTGTATGGTATGGCTTTAATTGCTATATGTTACAAGTTCACTTTGGTGAATTTCACACATAGTGACTCAACTTTACCAGAAATGTGTTGAGGGGGTTCCAAAGAAAAACTGAAGCGCACCAGTATTAGGTAGAAAAATACATTTACTAATACTATACATATTGTATATATAATAGTTTAAAGATTCATTCAGGAAAGTGGTAGCACAGTGGTTAAGGTATTAAACCAACTAAATGGAAGACTAGGATTCAATTCCTGCTGGGACCCTGGGCCAGACCTCTGAACTCTAATTGCTCAGTTGTATAAAATAAATATAATTCGATCTGGATCATATTTTCTGCAAAATGCTGCAAATTGAAACTTCAAAAATATAAATACTCAAATATTAGAACTTGGATTAGATTTTCATATATTGTTATATTTTACTAAATTTAAATATTGTTAGTATGTTAGATTTGTTTAAAAAAATATTATTTGTATAAAATTTTCAACAATGAAAATTGTCACCCAGGATCTTTGTGGGAAATAATACAGTTTTTTTTTTCATAATTGTTATGCTTTAAATTGTAATGATCTGAGGTGAGTCGTATTTTTTAACTGAAATGTACAGTTTATTTATAACATTAACAACAATAATCATAAACACTAAACAAAACAACAAACATGATCTATACAACCCTTCCTTGCCTTAACCAGATTGATATCCTCACGAGTGGTGCAAGGACAAACCAAAATCTACAACCTAGACAATGGAAAACACAAAAAAAACAAGACTAAAAGTAAACATTTGTTAAATAATTGTTATTATTATTATATTCTTACACTGGAGAAAATTCTCTTATTATATACTATAAGGATGAGCATCTGTGGCTTTTTAAAAACTCTTTATAGTTTAAACAGTAGTAGTAGTAGTAGTAGTAGTGACTACTCAATATGCTTTAAAAAATCAATAAAAAAAAACACCATACAGGTTAACCATACATCAACGAAATGTTAAAATGAAAATTTTAAACACACACACACAAACACACACACATGCATGCACGCACGCACGCACGCACGCACGCACGCACGCACGCACGCACACACACACACACACAGATCTGTCTATCTTCATTTAAGTTAGATATAAAAAGACCACTGCACAAAGACCCAGGCAGAGAGTATAGATTCACAATGTACATTAGCATTTAAATAGGAAAATGGGGATATAGTGGTAAAATGCAGTTCATTATGTCTGTACTAAATCCAGTTGACTTTGATGGAATTTTCTCAAAGCTCTTTGGCGGGAATCCTGTTTCCAGCAGCTGTCTCCTTGATGTCTAAGAACACATCATTGAAGACAAAGCTCAAATGTTCCTATGATATAATAACATTCTCTTGGCAGGATTTATACAGTTCACTATATTGCATAGGAGTTTGACAACTAGCGGATTTTTTTACTAAATCTTTTTCCTATGTTTATTCAGAAAGAGTAAGATATCACTGTAAAATTTGTTTTATACCTAACTAAATATTTAATTTAGATACCTAATTAAATACAATTTTATAGTCAGCTTTTATACTGAAAGGAGTAACATGCTTGTTGTGTAAATATGAACGGTTTTAATGTATATGTGACCAACAAACATAAATGAAACTTGAATTGAATAGTTAACAACAAACATGAAATTGACTTGACTTTGACTCGGCTAAACAAACACATGAACATGAGCTCTCCACAGTAAAACAAGGACAACAAACCACAAAGGCACATAACTAAATGAGGAACATCTGCAAACAATAAAGAGCACATGATCAAAATAACTAATAACAACATCACACAAGGACAGGGGACATGTGACATGAACACAACAGGAACAAATAACACAGAGTACAAACCAAGAAGTAAAGAAATGAAGAAAGAAGAACTCAAAACATAAATCATGAAACAAATATAAAAGAAGAAACACACATTAAAACATGGTCAATAAAGAAGAACAATAAATATTGACCACGAGCATGAACCTTACACAGAACCTTGTCACAGAACCCCAATGATCAGATTTGTTGACTAGCTGAGAGCCGTCATTAGCAAGATTGCTGGAGTTATGCTCTAATACGAGAAAACCTTAACTCCAACTCATTCAAACTGTAAGAATCATAAATCACTGTCCTGTTCCATTTGTAGCTCTATAATTCTAGTTTCTCTTTTTTCAGTTATCCAGATATATGCTTCATTGTTTCATTCATTCATTCATTCATTCATTCATTCATTCATTCATTCATTCATTCATCTTCTTGCCTGCTTTTTCCCTAATTCGGGGTCACGGGGGTCTGCTGGTGCCGCTGGATACGTAACAGACAAAGTATTTTGTAAAGAGGCATGCAGAGTCGGATCCATTTTGCAGGAACTTTGTTTAATAACGTTCAGAATTACAGGCTTAATCAGAGTCGGTAAACAGGCAGAAGTCGGTACATATGATCCAGTCAAATGCATACAAACAAATCCTAATCTTAAAGTGAAAAGTAGCAATAGATCGAAAAACCATGAACATGAGTTAACAAATTAAATGCTTGGTATGTTGTGGTACACAAACAATACCTTGCGATGCTATTAGCAAAACCGCTAACTAACTAAAGAAAATATTGCGCCATCAGGCGGTGAAGGAAGAGTTGTACACCATTACACTATGCCACTGTGCCACTCAATAAGGTTTACAAAAATTTTCATGTGGTGTACCGAAATACCTTTATATTATCACATTTATAGTTAAACTGGGTTTAAATTATTTAGATGGGAAATGATACACTTGAAATTATTACCAATTCCAGTGGTGTTTTCAGTGGGGAAAAAAGCATCAATTAAATAGCGTCGTTTTGATCAAGGGTTTTTTCGATTTTGGCTCTTGAACCGTCTGCACTGTTTCACCACAGCTTGAGTGTCTACGCCTTTTCAAGTGTTCCAAAGATGCTGCTGGCATTTATTATGCCAGTCCATGAAAGGCATGACTTAGTTCATTCATTCATTCATCTTCTTGCCCGCTTATTCCATAATTCAGGGTCACAGGGTCTGTTGGCGCCTATCCCAGCGCACATAGGGCGAGAGGCAGGGGTACACCCGGGTCGCCAGTCCATCTCAGGCGAACACATAGACAAACAACCATTTACACACACATTCACCCGGGGTAGTACCCGGGGGAAACCCATGCAAGTGCGAAGAGAACATGCAAACTCCGCACAGAAAGATCCCTGGCCCTGAATTGAACACCGGCGACCGTGCTATCCACTATGCCATCGTGCCACCCCAGATGTGCTTCAATGATAGCAAAACATAATCCAGGTTTCTAAATCAGATTAATATAGTATTATTCATCTATTATTATAGTATTATTATTTTTATAATTGGAATGATTATGTTAAAAAGAACAAAAATTATTTAAAGCATAAGTTTTCTTTTACAAAAACCCTTACTTCAGGTCACACTGAAGTTATGATGACATATGTCAAAATTGCATTTTTTACCTAGCAAAGGCACCTATCATAAGGGACCATGCACTTTGAAGGTCCCAGATACACTATATTACCAAAGGTTTGTGGTGAACTTACTATAGGATACACATGTTGATACTAACTGTTGCTACAAACATGGAAGCATTACATTATTTGTTCTCTGGAACTAAGAGACTCCAACACTGTTCCAATATTACAATTATATTAAGCACAAAACCTCTGAGCTCCATTATCACATGGTGTTCATCATTACTTGAATGAAAAAATCAGTGAACAAATGTTTGACACAAAGTCCTAATCTTGCCACCTTTGGGATGAACTGAAAAGACGACTGAACTTCTTAGTGAAATTAGTGTCTGATCTTACTATTACTGAACTCACATC
Organism: Pseudolaguvia tuberculata; assembly: GCA_026260255.1. Lineage (NCBI taxonomy): Eukaryota > Metazoa > Chordata > Actinopteri > Siluriformes > Sisoridae > Pseudolaguvia > Pseudolaguvia tuberculata. The sequence goes on along the minus strand of JAOTRA010000012.1, from coordinate 2,407,606 downwards.
AAAGCCTTCCATTGTAGTGGAATATTTTTATATATTGCTAGAAGAGTGGAGTTCAATCAAAAGACAAATCTAGAATAAGATGAAATCTTGTGTGTTTATAATGCTCAGATAGCCACAAAGCTTTGGCAATATAGTGTATTTGTTTTATTAGCAGTTACAGCGTAGTAACAAATGAAGTTACTACAATCACCCAGGATACTGGGCATAAACTAGGCACTGTATCAACACTAGCATTTTGTCCTTGTCTGCTAGCATTAATGTATTTTTTAGTAGTGTTGTTGATTACAATTACTATAGGTGTTAATTTTTCATTCTTTTTTCATTGTGCTAACCACTACAGCGCAGTGGCGTAGCGGTTAACACAGTTGCCTCACAAAAAGAAAGTCCTGAATTCAATTCCCAGGCTGGGGCTCTTTTTGTGTGGAGTTTGTATGTTCTCCCGCGCTTGCATGGGTGTCTTCCGGGTGCTCCGGTTGCCTCTCACCGGCAACCTTCTTCCCAGAAGAAGAAGAATTTTCATTTTATCGCTGGAAGTAAATTGCATATACAGCTGTCAGGTCTAGTAGGGATCATTTATTCATGGAAGAACGATATTTGTTTTATGTCTGGAGAAAACCTGACTATATTCTTAGGCCATTAAATATAAAGTGGTTCTGTGGGAACAGTACGAAAGACATGTGTCTGTTTTAGCTTTGGCTTTGCTTGTAGTGAAAATCTTTGTGCATTATAAGCATCTTTTTATGTGCTTAGTACTGTAGAAGATGCTTTGACAACTGTTATTTTAGTTTCACATGAGACATTTTATGTTTATCGTGGGATTTTGCAATGCACTAAAACCTATTGGTAATGTACAGTATATGTACAGCTCAACTGTCAAAGGCAACATTGCTCCTTACTATCACCAAAATACACCATCAGCATTATTTCTGTGGACACATATGGATCTTATCATGGCAAATTTGAACAGGGTGTCTCCCAAAAGAAAATAATCTTGTTTGGGGAATTACTCCTCTCCCAAGGGTGTTGTGTAATCCTCTTCCTGTCAAAGCACCTATCAGAATCCTCATGTGAAACCCCTGTCACGCCTCATTATGCCCCTAGGAAATGACAGCCAGACCTCCATTTGGCCCAGAAAGCATTGTGTAATGCAGACACATACACTGAATATGAGCTGGAGACTTCAGCTACAAACGTCCACGCTCTAATGACATGGGAAATGGCCTGCAAGCAAGAAGGACTGACTTAAACCGAATGATTTCAGACCAGAAAATATGTTGAAATCATTTGGTCATGGGGGGAAAAGAAAATAAAGAATGTGAGCATTATTGCAGGCTCCATTTGCTTTAAGTGTAATGAAAAGAAAACATTGATATAAGACAAAATTTGTCAAAACACAGTCAAAATTTTAGCAAGATGTTGTAAAACAAGAACAGTGTCATAATTACACAGTTTATTAATTTAGATATACATACACAAATACATTTTCTAACATGCATATTCTCTAATTCAGGGTAATTTACAATGGATATTTCAAGTGGTTAGCACAGTCGCCTCACAACAAAAAGGTCTCGTTTTGTTTGTCAGTCTGACAGATTATGATCAACCTACACCAAGCAATAAATTATGATGGTAAAAATAATGCATTGGTCTTAGAACTCCTTACTGTACATTAATGCCTGAACTCAGTTTTTTTTAGAAGTTTGGAGTTATTATAAAAGTAACCTCCACACTAAATTTGATTAAATGTGGAATAGAATGTTTTACCTGTTTGGAAATAATGGGCAGTTGTCCTAATACATCTGACATCAAGCTCATTTCAAGGTGAGCTATTCTGCTTTAGATTTTTTTTTTCCAGAATTCAGTTCCTTCTGATACTGATGAAAATGTTTATTTATTTCAAAAGGACTGATAAAAAAGGACTGTGTGCCTCCAACAGCAGTTTTTGACTGGACTGAAACATGAGATTAAGAACACACACAATAAGAACACACACAAAAAGTAGGAACAACTGATTAAAAAAACTAAATAAAATAAGAAAACATCTACAAAGGACCAAGGTGGGATATGGATACAAATGTTTGGAAGACTAAGCAGATATTATTGCCATTTGGAAAAAGCTGACATTGCTGTCACACAATCCAGCCTGGCAGTTAAATTAGCATTTAAACCTCAGCAGCACATAGTATTGTATTATGTTATCCAGATGTTGGCCCTTAGTATGAGGTACTTGATTGCGTGACTGTGTGTGTGTGTGTGTGTGTGTGTGTGTGTGTGTGTACGTATGTATTATTAGGATTCTTTTTTAAAATCCAAAACACATCAAATGGCTTATGGTACAGATGCTGAGCAATGATGTCACCACTACTAATTCTTAAAGAATGTTACTTAAGTGTATATTAACATATATCATCCTAATCACACTGTTTTTGAACTTTCTTAGGAACAAAAATATTTTATTAGAGAAAATCTGAAACCAAAGTCTCTGCATATTGTGCACTTTTATGCCTTACCCGAGAAATATTCATGAAAATACAATTTAGTAATTTAAATGCTAGAAACTAACTGTAAGTATATCACAAACCCATGTAGAAATCCTACAAATGCATTGTTTGATTGATTTTTGATGTGTTTCAAATGGTACGCTACAGACTCTGAGAAATATCTCTCCTGTTCTGCAGCAGAGACACAAAAAAATACATTCTATAGGGTAATAAAACAATTACACATGCTTTCTCTCATTTCTATGGGTCATTTAGGATTACAGAAGTGTCCCTGCCAGATATGAAAACTTGCGACCTTCTAATAGTGAGACAATGCTAACCACTAAGCCACTGAGCTCTCCTTATCACATATAATTTTAGTAATATCGTATACACTAATATGCAGTCAGGTCCATAAATATTAGGACATCGACACAATTCTAATATTTTTGGCTCTATGCACCACCACAATGGATTTCAAATGAAACAAACAAGATTTACTGCAGTTAACTGCAGTGCTCCTAATTTCCGCTTGTTACCTGTGAAAAGTCCTGTCTGACCAACCTGAGCTGCTGTCACATAGACTCGATAGACAAATTGATTGATCACTCAGTGTTTAGTTTAGCAGTTGCTCTACTTCCACCAACTCCAGCAGCTGAGAGCAGAAGTTCCACAGAAGACCCATAGAGCTTTTAGCAAGAAGTATTCATTCATCTTCTGACCTGCTCATTTCTTAATTCGTGGTCCTTGGGGTCTGTTGAGTATTCAAATGCTCAGAGTAATTGTAAAACATTAAACTAAAATACTCTTGATTATTTGATATACTGAATATATAGCCACTGAAGGTATATAAGACACTAACTTTATATAAACATACCTACTTTCCTTTAAAATTAGTTTACCTTAATGTTTTTTTTGTTAATTATTTTCCACCTGCTGTGCTGCTCTCATTTCTTCTTCTTAGTATGTGTAATAATCAGTCTGATGCTCCACAGTGAACCAGCGTCAGTTTTAGAAGTATCTTATTAGAATCTTGTCTGGCATAAAATTAGGTTGTAGCTTACAAAAACCCACACACAACCACTCCTGCATATATACAATATAATACACATTGTCTTGTGGTATAACAGATTTAAATAAAAATAAAAAAGACTAAAGAGTATGATATAACCTCTAAACTGACAGCAACTTCCTGTGTTAAAAACCATCCAAAATAGTGTAAACAACTCATAAAGTGCAGCTGTAAAGCGGTGGCCACAGGAGAATTTCACTTGTTAAATGTCTTTGCTGTAGTGAGGCAAAACCAAGCTATTATTGGTCTCATGTTTCAGGAAACAGTAAACCTCAGCAGCTTGTAAGACTGCTGTTTGTGACTGATAAGATGTGTTAAATTGATTGATCTTTGCAGAGCGCCATTAGCTCGTTGTCATATTCATTTTTGATTGCTTGTAAGCAAGCTAGGTTGTAAGATTGTGGGAAGTGGTAGCCTAGTGGTTAAGGTGTTGGACTAATAGCAGAAAGACTGGGATTTGAACCCCACCTCCACCAAGCGACCAATGTGTGCTCTTGAGCAAGGCCCTTAACCCACAATTGCTCAGTTGTAAAAAAAAAAAAAGACCAAATGTAAGTCACTCTGGATACGAGCGTCTGCCAAATACCAAACTGTAACTGTAACTGTATGTAGTATATAAGTCCTACTGCAAGGATTTACTTAATAGAGCTGCAGCTGGACATGGCGGTGGCATACTGGTTAACAAAGTCACCTCACAACAAGATTGTCCAGAATAGGGATTTTCTGTGCGGAGTTTGCATGTTCTTCCTATGCGTGTGTGGGTTTTCTCCGGGTACTCAGGTTTCCTCCCACAGTGCAAAAACTTTTACATTAGGTTGATTGATAATTCTAAATTGCCCATAGGAGTGAATGAGAATGTGTGATTGTTTGTATATTTGTGGCCCTGTGATGGGCTGGCAATCTGTCCAGGGTGTCCATGGTGCTAGGATAGGCTCCAGCAGACCCCTGTGACCACAAACTAGAGAATATGCATGTTAGAAGATGAATTAATGAATAACCTAGCCATTAGGGTTACACAAGCCAGTGGATTCTTAGTGCCAGTCCCAAGCCCCGAGAAATGGGGAGGGTTGCATTAGAAAAAACATCCAGAATAAATTAAATATGCGGATGACAAATCAGAATTTCATACCAGTTAGGTTGAGGCTCAGGTTAACAATGACCGTGACAAGGTACCAGTTACTGTTGGCCAAAGGAGGAGAAGGAGAGGGGGAGGGGACGGAGAAGTGTAGGAGAGTGGAAATTAGAGTTGGTACTTTAAAAGTTGGTAAAGGGAGAGAGTTAGCTGACATGATGGAGCTAAGAAAGGTGGATATGTTGTGTGTTCAGGAGACTAGGTGGAAAAGGAGTAAGGCCAGGAACATTTAAAAATGTGTATTTAAAATGATAAATGTTTTATCATTGTGTCAATGGAAAGACAAATGGTTTAGGTGTAATCCTGAAGAAAGAGTACATTGAGAATGTGGTATAGGTGAAGAGAATTTCTGATAGGGTGATAAATGTGAGGCTAGAAGTTGAGGGTGCGATGATAAATATCATCAGTGTTAATGCTCCACAAGTAAGTTGTGAGATGGAGGAAAAGGAATGTTTCTGGAGTGAGTTAGTTGGAGTAGTGGAGAGTGTAGATAGGCATGAAAATTGGGAATAGGAGCAGTGGTGATGGTCATGTTGGTGAAGGGAACAGAGGTGATGATGAGGTTATGGATAGGTAAGGAGAGGAATGTGGAAGGTTATATATTTTTCTAAAAGGATGGATATGGCAGTGGTTAACACGTATTTTAAGAAGAAGGAAGAGCATAGGGAGACATATAAGAGTGGAAGAAGTTGCACACAGGTGGACTATATTTTAAGTGGTGGCAGAGGATAGTGCAGCTAAATAGTATAGGATGGTGGTCTTTAGGATGGCTTTGCAGGTTAGGAAGAAGAGAAAGAGAGAGAAGACAAAAAAGAGAATAAGGTGGTGGAAGCTGAAGGAGGAAGACTGTAGTGTGAGATTCAGAGAGGATGTCAAAAAAGGACTCGGTGGTGGTGAAGAGATGTTGAATAGTTGGCCAATGACTGCAGACATGATAAGGAAGACAGCTAGGAAGGTACTTTTTGAGACATCTGGAAAGGGAAAGGAAGAAAAAGAGACATGGTGGTGGAATAAGGAATTGCAGAAAAACATAAGGAGAAAAGGAGAAAGAGGTTGGCGAAACAGAATTGGGATCGGCAGAGAGATGAGAAAAGTACGCAGGAGCATAAGGAGATGAGGCAGAAGCTGAAGAGGGAGGTGGAAAAATCTAAGGAAAGGCGTATGAAGATCAATATGAGACTTTGGACACCAAGAAGGGAGAAAAGGATTTGTACCGGTTGGACAAGCAGAGAGACAGAGCTGGGAGCGATAAAGGATACAGATGGAAATGTGTTGTTTAGTGAGGAGAGTGTGTTGAGAAGGAAGAGAGTATTTTGAGTATCTGATGAATGAGGAAAATGAGAGAGAGAGAGAGAAGTTTGGATGATGTGGAGTTGGTGGAGCAGGAACTGGATAGGATTAGTACAGCAGAAGTAAGAGCAGCTATTAAGAGGATGGAGAGTGGAAAGTCAGTTGGAGCGCAGTGTGACAGCAGTGAAGTGTACGGTAGGAATGTTGGATTGGATGAAGGGGGCTAGGTTGAGATAGTTTTGGCATGTGCAGAGGAGGGACATGCAGTATATTGGTAGAAGAATGCTGAGGATGGAGGTGCAGGGCAGGAGGAAAAGATGAAGACCAAGGAGGTTTATAGCGATTAGATGTAAGGCTAGAGGAGAGAAGTCCCAATGGAGTGCTATCCTTCTATAGTGTGAAGCTTTTTTCCATTCTTTCTTTGAAACTTCTGTATATATCTGAAATACTGAAGTGATTCTCATGAGAACAGCTCTTTCAGAATTTCAACATGAAAATCAATTTTAATAAATAAACAATAGTCTTTCTTCCCAATGCACTAACTGGCAGAAACCCTTCACCAAGTAATGTTTAAACTGTATGGGAGCTGACTGTTTGTGGCCGTGGTGCAGATCAGGCAGTTCACTGTTGTCATCTCCTGTTAAATCTCACCTTATGCACACACAGTCAAATGTGATGCCCTTTATCAAGCATAGGCCCATTTCACAAGGCTGTGTAAACAGATTTGTGAATGATATACATTTCACAGTGATCAGAGGAGTGCTGAAATGAAATAAATTGGCTGACTAGCCTATGCACATTTATTAGTACATTCCATGAATCTTTACCGCTAAAGCTGACAGCAGGCCAGGGATGAACACTAATGTAAGGTTTTGGGTTGTAATGTAATGTTTTTTGTGTAATGTCTTCTTTAGTTTATGTGTTGTTAGTTTTGTTTGGTTTAGCTTAGCTATGGTATCTAGCCAAGCTATTTTATTAGCTAGCTGGCTAAGCTAATCAATGTCTTGTCCTTGTTTGTTTACTTTCAGTTTGCTGACCCTTGTTCCCCTTGTGTTTCGTGTGTTGAGTTTTCCCTGTCTTGGTGTCTTGTCCTGATTGGCTGTTTGTCTATTGAGTTCAGATGTGGTGGTGTCCTATATTCCGCCACGCCTACTTTGTTCAAAGTTACAGCAGGGAGCATTGGAGATGAGCAGGGAGAGTGTTTTCATACAATGCCCCAAAATTATGGGACAATCTACTAGTGTACATGCCACCCTGCCGTGCTGGATCTGAGCATCATATAATGGCTTAATCATCACATTCCCACAATGACTATAGATTAGTTAAAAAATAATGAGAATATATACATATATATCCGAGTTCTGATCGGGAGGTAACGTCCGATTCTGTTCGAGTCTGAAACCACGTGATCGGAAATCGGGCCCAAGTCAACACCATGACCCAAGTCGCTGCCGCGCCGTTTACCGTCCCCAGTGTAACACACCTACGGCCTTACCCGACAAGTTTGAGGGGGACCCCAAGAAATGTCGGGGGTTTATACAAAACTGCCGCCCTGCTGACCTCCCTGTTAAAAGGAAAACCCAATAAGCTGATCTGGTCTGACACTGCACAGGAGGCATTTGACAAACTTAAGAACAACTTTACCACTACCCCCACTCTAGCCCATCCTGATCCAACACAATCGTTCACAGTAGAGGTGGACACCTCAGATTGTGGGGTTGGGGTGAGTTTTCTCCCGCAAACTCAACCCTCGTGAATTTAAATAGGACGTAGGAAATAAAAAACTCCTGGTGATAAAAGAAGCACTTGTGGAGTGGTGTCACTGTCTGGAGGAATGTGCAGGAAGGAAGACAAAGAGACATGGTGGTGGAATGAGGAAGTGCAGGAAAGTATAAGGAGATATAGGTTGGCGAAACAGAATTTGGATCGGCAGAGAGATCAGAAAAGTAGGCAGGAGTATAAGGACATGAGGCAGCAGGTAAAGAGGGAGGTGGCAAAAGCTGAGGAAGAAGCATATGAGGCGCTGTATGAGAAGTTGGACACTAAGGAGGGAGAAAAGGATTTGTACCGGTTGGCCAGGCAGAGAGACAGAGATGGAA
>JAOTRA010000012.1:2378553-2394336 GCA_026260255.1 Pseudolaguvia tuberculata | reverse complement strand
ATATATATAAACAATTCATGCCAACATCATCATTTACAACAGCTGTATAAATATTAATTTGACATATTTGCCAAAGAGCATTAGGAGTTGATGGTTCCCAGCTCATAAAAATCATGCTCCTATTGTGGATCATGAGTCAAATCATTAAAATCATTACTTAAATCTAGTTCCACCTTGTTCTTTTGCATTAAATTCTGCATCAGAAGACAGCACAATAAACACTGACAAAATGATGGTGAAATCAAATGATCGAAATATTTACTTAATGGTGATTGAAACGCTATAATTGGCAGTATTATTGTAGTTAAGAGACAGTTAACTGTTACTGTGTCTATTAAATTTTACTTAGTCCATTTTCTCATACCAATGGTCTTAAGTATATACAAACACACAGTCATTCTTGGCATTTGCTGTGAATAGTGGCTGGTATCAGGGGAGCATCTGTGATGTAAACAGTGTCATGTGGCTTAATGTCTCCACTGATCCTGTAGGCATAACAAGACAAACCTAGGAGAACACCTCAACCATTCCAGTGCTTAAGCCTTTAGCTGTAATCACAGCAACAATAAACCAACACCATAACGTAAACAGCAATTTTAACAGCAAAAAATATCTAGTAATCTACCTACGCTCTGTTGCTCATTCATAAAAGTACAGAAACTTCACAAGCTATGCATTACTATCAAAACACACCAAAGACCAATCACACCATTCCTTCTTTTCTAAATGAAATACTGCAACCATGACAACATCTTTCCCATTGACTCCAGCATGGAAGCACAGATATTACAGATTTTTTCGCTCTGTTTTGATCCAGACTTTTTTTCTGCAGTATTTGAATGAAGCTTTTTATTGGACAAACATTTCTTGGTCCTTAACTTGCACAGAATATGCAAACACAAATACATTTAGACTGTATAACTTAATGATTGCTATCAATATGTGAAGACACTAGCGCAGGGGTCGGGAACCTTTTTGACTCAGAGCCATGAAAGCAAAATATCTGGAAATTTATTTCAGTGAGAGCCATATAATATATTTTTAGACTGATTCAAAAAGGGGGTGTTTAACCAGCAACAGCCAACATAGGCTTTTATCGAATCCATGTTGCAGGTAACACGTATTTATTGACTCCCAATAAAGACTGAACACAATATGAAACCAAAACACGAGGTTACTCAGGAGCGAAGTGGCAAAACACGGGGTTACTCAGGAGCAAAGGGACAAAGCATGGGGTTACTCAGGAGCGAAGGGTCAAAACACGGGGTTACTCAGGAGCAAAAGGGACAAAACACGGAGTTACTCAGGAGTGAAGGGACAAAACACGAGGTTACTCAGGAGCAAAAGGACAAATAGCAAACAAGAACAAACATTATCAACAGCACTTCGTAATCGTTAATTATCCTTAATGATTCGCACACCGGCGTGTCACCTTAAATAATTCATCATCGCCTTGGCAACCAAATCCAGGACGACGGCGCTAAACAAAGGGGGTGTCTGATTCCTCACAGGACAAATGCTCCTGAGGCCAACTGCAGCTCTGAACAGGACATGAGCAGTGGAAAATCTATGGATGGATTCAAACAAGTGATGAAATTTTATGTTTTATCAGAAAAGCCGAATTCTACCAGCCAGATACAATACTTAATGCAGCTCTGTTTGGATTGTGTTACCATAAATACAGAGATGTAAGCATTTTAATGAATAGAGGTTCAGGTTAGAAAAGTTAACACTGCTGACTGTGACTCATTCAGAAGCCTACTGAATATTTGAACAATGTGCAACTTTTCTAGCCATAGTCTGTTGATAAGAAGGTATTTAAAAGTATTAATACTGACTGGGCCAACACGTATGACCAAATATGAAGTTGATAAAAACACATCCTGTTTAAAACTAAAATTAACAATCATCTAATATATTCTGTCACAAGAAGATCGTTTGGCACACTTGATTATCCAATGTATGTTAAGACGCAGCACTATCTAGAAGTCACTGGCTGTTGATATTGGATATCCACTAAAATAGGATCTATGACTGCAACATCTTCCATAACCTTGAGCAAGGCCTTTATCTGACTGCTTAAAGAACAACCCTAAAAATATAAACCCCACAGATCATTTACAGATTAGGCAATGCTGGCAAATACATATATTCTATGTATGCCTTGCAGGTTATAAATGCTCCCATTTTTATATTTATGTCTTGAAATGAGGAGGATATGACATTGCTCTCTTTCAGTTCCAGACTCTTTGGTTTGATCTTGAGTTCAAGATGTTCTCTTGATGCCCATATTGATTTCCTCTATATTCTTCAGTTTTCTCCCACATTTAACAAATAAGACGAGGTGTTGTAGATTTACCCATAAACAAATGATGCTAAATTAGTTAATATATGGATTACAATAATAGGGTTAATTTAAGGACTATCTATTAATTTCATTAATTATTCATTGATCGATCTTCAAATGAATGAATGAATGAATTCATCTTCTAATCTAAATATTCTCTTATTTGGGGTCATAGGGATCTGCTGGAGCCTATACAAGATCGCATATAGTGAAAGGCAGGTCTACACCCTTGAAAGTTCAGTCTATTGGTTTAAGACATAGATGAACAATCACCTATGACATACCAGTCAACCTAAAATACATGTTTTTGGAACGTTGGAAGAAACCCAGAGAAAACCACACAGAAATGTTTAGTGTAATTTAAGTTACATACATTGTTTTGTATTGCTTTTGTGATTGTGACACATTTTATTTTAATGTGTAAAAGATCTATATGATGGTTGTACATTAATTAATTAATTCATCTTCTAACTTGCTTATACCCTAATTCATGGTCACTGGGGTCTGCTAGAGTCTGTCACAATGCACATAGGATTAAATGAATTGACTTAAATGAAATTCCAGAAAAATAAATTAGTTACACACAATTAATTAACAACTGAGACAATCTATAAGTCTGTTTCTTAATCATAATTGTGAAAAAGTTAACAACAAAGGTGACATTCCTTATAGAAGTTGCAGTATTAAAAGCCACAGAGTAGGATAAAAGTACAGCTTCAAAAATAGCACCTGATTTAGCGTTAAGAAAGCATCCACAGATTGGGTATTTTAAGTATGCAGTCACAGAATTCTCACCTGCCTTGCTTTAACCAGGATGACCTTGTCTGGTTTCCCATTTCGCACTGTTGCTCTATTACCAACTTTCTTAACTGCATCCTATGCTGATTTCAAGTTCCTCTGGACTGTCACTGTCAAACGTCTGAGATCGTTTAGATCACGGTTCTTGTCCAAAATTGTTCAAATCTGAAGACACTATGTGATAAACAACAGAGTATTAATATTACTGAGGTTGAAACTTCAAAACTCATCCGCATCATCTTCAAAGCTGTCATACTATGTTAACAAATTTCTTACACTGCATGGAAAAAAATGATCCACAAACAAATTTCCTTGCATTAACAGACTAAATATTTTCAGATGTTAATGGCGCAACAGTGCCATCAGTAACCAATGACCACAGAGGATGTAGTTCTTGACCTTTGGTCCTGAACTGTTGATGGCCGTCTGGTTCCTGTTTCCATGGTCGCCTGGGCAGACATGCATTTCAGTCAGGATTAATGAAGGAATGAGTGTTAGGTTTCAGTACGACATGCTAGAAAGGAATAAGACTGACTTTAAAGACATTGTTCTACTGTGGTGAAGTGCATTCTGTTGGTTTTCTTAAGGTGAAGCAGAGGTTGATAAGGACAAGGTAAGGCTAACAGGATGAAACAAAACAGCCTAAGACATAAAAGCAGGAGTTACCATTAAAACAAAAAATGTGTATAATTCTTTGCACAGAAGAAATGGTGATCTATAGGGACTGGTGTCGACATCAGTAAACTTGACCAATTTTATGACCTATGCATTGGTCTAGGCACACAGCTCTAGGCACCTAAATAGGAAAGTCTCTTCTCCGCAGCAAATGGTTATGCCTGATTATAAATCTTTAGGTTTTCAACGATTCCTTGTAAAAAAAAAAAAAAAAAAAGGAATAAATAATGGCAAGACTAAAACTTCTCTGTTGATTTTTTTGCATTCATGTTCCTGATATATAAACACCACTTACTAGTGTATTTGAAAACCTAACCATCACATTCATGCCTTTTAAACATGCTATTTCAAATTTAGTTTTATTTCTACTTCTATAAGAACCTCCATACTTCTGGTATTTTCACTCAAACATTAATCATGCTTTGGCCATATTCGCATTTATTCACAATGGTATGGTAATCAGTCATTGTTTTCTTTCATCTCAAATATGTTCAGTAGGGTTTGGACCAGAACTATGTACAAGAAACTTGAGTTTTTCACAGGGGCATTGTCATGCTGGAAACGTGTTTGAATCTCTTAGCTCCATTGAAAAATAATGAAAATTGCACTACGTTCAGAGTATTCCCTTTGATTATGACATGATGTATAAATATATTAACAGTTGAAACACCTCTGTTTCTCATTTGCAGATTCCCAGCATATTTTAGATACATGATTGGATACATAACTTCAATAACAGTATAAAACCTCTTTATGTTCCATCCCTTTTGATAAGTATTTGTTCATCCAAGCCATCAGTTGATGTCAACACTCATGTTCTGTTTGATTGCCTGTTCTCTTGGGAGTAATGTATCTTGTTGCTGAAATCTATATCCCAATTTACCATCAGGCGCAACTACTGATGGTTTCCTTTCAGGATTTTTTCTTTTCCTTATTATTCAAAGCTCTCATTTTCTCATCAATAAGGCTCAGATACTTCATATAGCCTTTAAGAGTTTGACATTTCTTTATCTTATGTTGAGATAAGGTTTGACTTCCTTAGTGATGTTTATATAAGGGCTCGGGTTTATGTCTTATGTCACAGGCTCCTACTGAGTAAGCCAGCAGGGAGAGAGAAACAATGAGACTCGTTTATACAGGGAAAAGGTTTCTTTTCTCAAAATGGGCTAAGATGGACAACTACTGTTCACAGCTTTTTAAGACTTAGGGATAAAAAAACAAACAAACTGGTGGTTAAATTTCAATGACTGTGATAGAACAGGAAGCATATACATTTATGGCAAACTACAACATGTCACACAAACATTACTTACTAGGGCATTTTTTTATGTAAACAAATAAAGCTCAGACCTGATTGCAACAGACCAGACAGTGGTAAACCTTCTATCATCAGTTAATTACTTTTTCAGGCAATTAGGTTTGGATTACCACAGGCAATAAATTCTCATTTGATATAACAAATTCAGCAGCACCTTACAGCTGGAGGGAAATAATTTAAAATATAATGAGCAGTGATTGCAAACCATTATTATTCTTTCTTATTATAACACTATCACAACTGGTGCCACTCATTGTAAAGACTCACACAAACACAAGAGGCCAACAGCAGTAGCTTTAGTTTTATGGCCCTTAAATCTGACCTTTTCTAAAGCTACAGAGGTCAAGCAACTGGGATTTAGTACTAAACTATTTCCAAAAGGACATAATTCATTACAAGTTCTTCTTGCACAGCAGAATGCTGAGAGGAGGTGCTCAGCATGGCTCTTACAGAACCAAGATTCACGCCTTACACCATTATCCCAGCACACATAGGGGAGCTGGACATATCACCAGTCTATCAAAGGGCCACACGAACTACCAGACACACTTACTGCTTTGTCCAGTTTAGAATTAACAATCAACATAATGCGCATGTTTTTGGTCTGTGGAACTTTCTTTTTGTAAGGCGACTGTGCTAACCACTATGACTCTGTAATAACGCTGTCTGAGAATGATTAGATGAATCCATGTGCAGAGTTGAAATTCACAATAGTTTATTCAGGAAGGGAAATGGGAAGGCAAACTTATCCAAAACGTTATTCAAAAGAGTATTCCAAAAATCCAAGTCCAAGTTCAAAAAGTCCAAAAGTTTCAAAGGAAGTCGCTTAGTAAGGCCTAGGGCAACAATACTTTGCAATCAGCCTTAGGAGGCCACCTGCTTACATAGGCAGTCCACGCCCACTTAACTCAACCAGGAAGTAGATTCCTAGAACTTGGGCGAAGGCGCCCTCTGCAGGCTGTCCTCCGAAGGCATAGATCTCACAGTACCCCCTCCACTAGGAACGCCTCCTGGCGGTCTTCGAGGGCGCCCCCTAGGGCGAGGCGCTGGAAACTCGGGATGACTGGCATGAAAGTCGTGCAATAGTGCTGGGTCAAGGATGTCGCTGGCCTGCACCCAAGACTGCTCCTCTGGACCGTAGTCCTCCCAGTCCACCAAGTATTGCAAACCACCACCTCTCCTTCGGGACCTGAGGATCTCTCTCACAGTGTACGCCGAACCATCCTCCAATTCGATGGGACCCGTTGGGTCAGGCTGTGGCTCGCTAGGACCGCCTGAGGGCACAAAAGGCTTAAGCAGCGACACATGAAAGGTGAGGTTAATGCGCATATGACCCGGTATTTGGAGTTTGTAGGTTACCTCATTTACTTGTTGCACGATCTTGAACGGCCCGATGTACCTGGGGCTTAGCTTCTTGCAAGGCAGCTTGAGCTTTAAATGCCGAGTAGACAACCATACTCTCTGGCCGGGCTGATAGTTGGGAGCTGGTCGGCGTCGCTTGTCGGCATTGTGTTTTTGCGTTCTTACAGCCCTGCCCAACCGTACATGTGCCTCCTCCCAGGTGCGCGCACTTCGCTGGTACCAGTCCTCTACAGATTGCACGTTGGAGGGCTCTCCTGTCCAAGGGAACAAAGTAGGCTGGTATCCTAGAACACACTGAAATGGGGTCAAACCAGTAGATGAGTGTCGGAGGGAATCCTGTGGCCCAGGGCAGAAACGTTAATATCGAGGCATTTACAAAACTCTACGAAGACTCTTGACGTGAACTGGGGGCCTCGATCAGAGACGATATCCTTCGGCAGCCCATAGCATCTGAAAACATTAGAGAATAGCACGTTAGCTGTTTGTGCGGCTGACGGGAGGCCCTTAAGAGGAAAAACCATGTGAAAACCGTGGTGTAGCCATTGGAAGAAGGCAGGTAATTAATGTGGTCCAACAATAAGTGCAACCAAGGCCTTTGAGGAATGGGCAGCCGGTGCAGCAACCCCTCTGTAAAGAGACGGGGCGTTTTGGCCTGGGCGCAGGCGGCGCAGGATTGGACGAATAACCTCACCTCCTCAGTCATGCGGGGCCACCAGTATTGCCCATGCAGTAGATCCAGTGTCCGTCGAGTCCCTGGATGCCCTGTACTCAGAGAGGTGTGAGCCCAATTCATTAAACGCTGTCTGAATTCGGGATGAACAAAAATCTTACCTGGTGGTGTCCCCCGTGGCGGGGATGAGCAAGCACTGGCCTCTCAGATCTCTTCCGCTAAGTCCTACAGCACCGGGGCCACCGCCACACTCGGATCGAGGATAGTCTTAGTGCCGCCCTCTTGCTCAGCAAGGTCATATCTCCGGGAGAGAGTATCAGCCTTTCCATTCTTTGATCCCGGTCTGTAAGTAACAGTGAAATTAAATCATGTAAAGAATAGTGCCCAGCAAGCATTTAAGCGATGAGTCCCCTTTACATATTCTAGGTTCTTTTGATGGGTGAGTACAGTGAACGGGTGTGTACTGCCCTCTAACCAGTGCCGCCACTCTAATAAAGCTTCTTTTACAGCCAACAGTTCTTTATTCCCGACGTCATAGTTGGCCTCCACTGGTGTGAGCTTTCTTGAAAAGTATGCGCATGGATGGAGCCTGGAAGGTGAACCGTGCCTCTGTGACAGTATTGCTCCAATCCCACAGTTGCTTGCGTCCACCACGAAAGGAAGGGACGGGTCAGGGTGCTTGAGCATGGGTGCTGATGTGAATTTGTGTTTCAGAGTTTTGAAAGCCGTGGAAGCGGCGTCAGTCAGCTTGGAGGGCTTGCCCTTGAGGAGGGAGGTTAGAGGCGCAGCAGTGTCACTGAAATTTCGTATGAAGCGCCTGTAGAAATTGGCGAAGCCCAAAAGACGCTGCAGTTGTTTGATAGTTCGAGGTGCAGGCCAGTTTTGATCAGCTAAAACCCGCGCGGGTTCCATGGCAACGCCCCTGGTGTTAACAACATATCCCAAGAATTGCACTTTAGTGGTGTGGAAGTCACATTTCTCTGCTTTGACAAACAGACTGTTCTCTAACAGCTTCTACAAGACAGCTCGCACGTGCCCTTTATGCTGTTCCTCGTTCTGTGAATAGATTAAAATATCGTCAATGTACACAATCACACAGACGTTGAGAAATTCTCGTAAAACATCGTTAATAAACGTCTGGAACACTGCAGGCGCGTTACAAAGTCGATATGGCATGACCAAGTATTCGTAGTGCCCCTTAGGGGTAACAAATGCTGTTTTCCATTCGTCTCCTTTGCGTATTCTTACCAGATTATAGGCACTACGTAGGTCTAATTTGGTAAACAAGCGAGCATCTTTTAATTGTTCGAGTGCAGCAAATACCAAGGGCAGAGGGTAGTGGTATTTGACTGTCACATTATTCAGGCCTCGGTAGTCAATACAGGGTCTTAAACTTCCATCCTTTTTATTGAGAAAAAAGAACCCAGCTCCGGCAGGTGACGAGGAGGGTCTAATATGCCCTGCTGCGAGCGCTTCCTCAATATACTTGTCCAGGGTTTCTATCTCTGGCTGGGACAAGGGATAGACGCAGCTCTTTGGGGGGGTAGCGTTCTCAAAGAGTTGAATTCCACAGTCTATCTCTCTATGTGGTGGAAGTACAGCAGCTCTTTCTTTATTAAACACTTCCGCCAAATCATGATAACATGAAGAGACGTTGTCTGGGCAAGTAAACACTTGGGAGCTGGACCCACCCTTGCGGGCTGAATTAAGCGCTGGCACCTCGAGGACCACTGAACAATCTTTCTTTGCCTCCAAGAAATGACCGGGTCATGCTTGACCAGCCAGGGATACCCAAGGATGAGGGGCGTTTTAGGCGCATTGGTGAGGTAAAAGGTAACCCTCTCCTGGTGGGAGTCATTTATTGTGAACAGAAGGGCTGTGGTTTTCTCAGTGATGGCTGCGCCGATCTCATGACCGTCAATTGCGGTGATGTGGAGAGGTGGGTTACACTGTTCGATGGGCAGGCATTTTCTGACCAAACCCGAGTCCATCAAGTTCAGAGCTGATCCTGAATCCACAAGGGCAGAGAGCACATGCTTAACATCACCATCTTGCAATCTTACTTGTATAGATAGATGCGCATTCATGTTAACAGCCCGAATAGGTGTACTTACATGAGGCTTTGGTTTGCGAGATAAGGAAGGGCATTGTGGGCACGGATGTCCAGGCTGACCGCAGTACATACACAGTCCTAGCTTTCTGCGACGCAGCTTCTCAGCGGACTGAGTTTGTGAGTGCCGATCTGCATGGGCTCAGAATCCGCTTGACTGCAAGGTGTGGAGGGTTCGACTGAGGTCAAGCTTGCAGGGTGGTCAAGCTTCTTTTTTACTAGGCAAAGAAGCTGGAGAAACGTGGAGTGGGGAAGTGTGAGATGGTGGACTCGACGCACTTGAAGACATGACTAAAGCGCTCACCTGCTCCTGTAAAGCCCTGATGGTTTGCGCTTGAGAGTTCAATGCTGCTAACAGAACTTCCAAAGTACGAATCTCCGCTGGATTTGTTTGAGGCAAAGTATTTTGTAACAACGCTGTCTGAGAATGATTAGATGAATCCATGTGCAGAGTTGAAATTCACCATAGTTTATTCGGGAAGGGAAATGGGAAGGCAAACTTATCCAAAACGTTATTCAAAAGAGTAATTTAAAAATCCAAGTCCAAGTTCAAAAAGTCCAAAAGGGTAAATCCACAAAGTTTCTTTTTTACTAAGCAAAGGAAGTTGCTTAGTAAGGCCTAGGGCAACAATACTTTGCAATCAGCCTTAGGAGGCCACCTGCTTATATATGCAGCCCACGCCCACTTAACTCAACCAGGAAGTAGATTCCTAGAACTCGGACGAGGGCGCCCTCTGCAGGCGGTCCTCCGAAGGCATAGTCCTCACAGACTCCATGCAACCAAAACTGCACTTGGATGTTTATTATTAATTACTTAGAAATCATGTTTGTTGAGGTCAAATATTTTCCCAAAAAAAAATACTTTAGGACAAAAATGGAAATCTGTTTCATGAAATTGCAATAGAAACCATTTAGTGCATTTATTAAACTTTTTAACTATAAGACAGATTAAACCACAAGATTAAAGGAAACGACTGTAGTGAAAACAAAAGTGAATTTGGAGACACAGAAGCGAACTTGGATGAAGACATCTTGGAAAGAGAACACAGACAAATGAGGATAAAGACTGAACAGAAACATAGACCGGAGCTGAAACAGGGGATGTTTGGTTCTGAGGGACGAACTGAGATAGACAGGAAAAGAGACTGGCATAAACAGAAAAAGGAGTAGGAACAGACCGAAACGGGAACAGCCACAGGAACAGAGAAAAGAACTTAGAAAGACCAGGGCAGATATAAAAGGAACAGAGCCTGACATGAACAGATGTAAATCCATGTCCAGGTCCATGCACATTAAGTAGCAAACCTGTAACTGGTGAACACACAGAGTTCGAAGTCTCAACACAAGCAGAGTTATTCCTGGGTGTGATGACATATTTCAAGGTTTCTGCAACAGGAACAAAAACAGAATCTTTAGTTGGAACAGAATTAAACTCCTCGAGGGGAACAGGAGGAACAGAAGTCTCAGCCAACATGAAAGAAGGCTCCACAATCTTATGGGAAACAGAAGGAGACTCCACGGTCACCAAATTGTCCACATAATCCACAGACTAGGCTGCGATGACAGAATGTTCTGCTGGTGAGGCTGGCACGACATGGGGTGCCACTGGCAAAGCTGGAGCAATGGGAGGCACCAATGGCCAAACTGGAGCGCTGTGGGTCACCGCTGATGTAGCTGGCCTGATGTGGATTGTCGCAGGCGAGGCAGAAGGCACCGCAGGCAAAGCTGACAAGACTGAAGGCACCGCAAGTGAAGCTGACAAGGCTGAAGGCACTGCAGACAAGGCTAGAGATGCCACATACGAGGCTGAAGACGCCGCAGACGAGAATTGACTGTCCTGGGTCCTTAATGACTGGGAGTGGCCCATCGGTGGTCTTGGTAACCCTGCTCTCCTAGTTGACCCCCAATGAGGGTTCACCACATGAGACCTCAGGCATGGTCACCAAGCAGGGTTAACCTCAAACATTTCCAAAAGGCCAATGTATTATTCTGCACCAATGTTATCCTCAGGAAAACTGGACTTATACAACCTCTTAACCTTAACTAGGTAGTGTACCTCTACCATTCTGTAGACGAAGAACTCGAGGAGTTGGTTCAGTAAATAGTCCACATAGGTATGGAGACGTGGATTTAGGTCCCAAGTTGCAGCTACTGCGCATAAAGCATTGTTGCACATGGTGTAAATATATATTATATGCGTTAATATACGCTTCACATTCCCACACAAACTGAACACACCGTTAAATCTAAAGGGAAACGCTGAGTACATCGGCGAAAATCAAACCTCATTACTGATCTTACCGCCTATCACACACTCCTTTCCAAGTTCACCTCAGATGTAACTTTTGCCAAGATCACATACTATAAAGAGAAAATTGAAGCTTCAGCAAAAGACCATTGCAAGCTTCACAAGATCTTCTCAACACTTCTAATTCCTCCAGCTCCACCATCTCCATACTCCCTGTCTGCTGAAAAGCTGAAAGCGGCCAGGACAGCCAAACTGTCATCGGTACTCATCCTGTTAGACCTTTCAGCTGCATTTGATACTACAAGATCCTGCTGTCTACCTTGAAGTAAAATGGAGAGGAACCACGTCTGCTCCATGCAGACTCACCACGGGTGTCCCACAAGGCTCAGTCTTTGGTCCTCTTCTTTTCTCCATCCACACTCGCTTAGTCATTTCCTCACATGGGTTCACTTACCATTGCTATGCTGATGACACTTAACTTATTGTTTCCTTTCTCCCATCTGACACCACAGCTTCTGCAAGGACCTCTGCTTGTCTGGCAGAAATTTCTTCATGGATGGCAACACACCAGCTGAAATTTAACCCTTGCAAACTGGAACTACTCTTCATCCCGGCCGACTCGTCTCTGATGATCTGTCAATCACCTTGGACAACTTAATATACGTCTCAACCACTGCTTGCAATCTTGGGGTAATTATGGACAATAATTTATCATATTCATCCCATACGTTACACAATCCTACAGGTTTGTCCTCTGCAACATCAGGAGTATACAACCTTTCATATCCACTCAGGCCACTCAGTTATGCAGTCTCTAGTTATCTCGAAACTTCACTACTGTAACTTGCTCCTAGCAGGTCTACCTCAGAGTGCGATCCGCCAGCTGCAGATGATTAAGAATGCAGCTGCAAGTGTCGTTTTCAACTTAACCAAGTTCTCTCACACCACACCACACCACACCACGCCGCACCTTCCACTGGCTTCTAGTAGCTGCATGCATCAGGTTCAAAACACTGATACTCACTTACAAAGCCAAGAACAACTCTGCACCACCCTACCTCCAAACACTAATCATTCTTCGCATAGAACCTAGCACCCTCAGATCCACCAGCACTGCATGACTTGTTACACACCGTACTGGCTGTCTTCAAGACTGAAGACAAACCTGTTCACAAAACACTTTGCCCTTCACACAAACACACATTAAACAAACAAACAAACGAACAAAAAAAATACCCTCTTGATCTTCAACTGTTTTAGGAGTTTGTTACACTGTTTTTGTGATTGTATCTATATCAGTAAGTGAAATGTTCTAGTTTATAACTATAAGCATTGTTTGTATATCACTCTGAACAAAAGCATCTGATAAATGCCTAACTGTAACTGTAAGATGGTGTGGGTGACGGGTGCTCTAGCAGGTCTAGCTGAGCATGTTGTGAGTGAAGGGTCCGTGCTTAAACTGGAAACGTTGTGCTAACAAACACGACCGAGACCTGCTTGTGTCCTGCTGGATCCACATTAGGCGGATTATTATGTAACGCTTTGTTAATCAAAGGAGTCTGATCCATATTGTGGTGACACTTTATTTAAACGGAGGCGTAAACAAAAGCAAAACTCAAAGAGTACTACTTAATGCAGAAAGACTTACTTGTGTATAATAAGCAGACAGCATAAACGATTAAACAGATATCAACCGAGAATAATCTGCACCTTACTTTAAACTGGTACTTCCTTAAATAGTGCGTCATCACCCCGGAGACCAATTCGTTGGTGATGACACTTACCGGAGAGGGAGGAGCTTACACAAATACAGATCATTACTTTTATTTGTTTTATCCATCTAAAAAAAACTTTATCTATGCCATTAAATGTGCCTGTGCTTAAATGATTCCTAACATATATAGTTCTATTCTAATAAATATAATATGTCATATACAAGGGCAGCAAGGAATTGTTACAGCAGTACATTTAGCTAATGGGTCAATGTTTTTTTTAATAGAATAAATTAAGTAACCAGTAGATTGCATAAAAGTAGAATATTCAATATTAATATATTTTAACTGAGATGGACTGGCGACTCGGCCAGGGTGTACCCTCTGCCTCTCGCCCTATGTGTGCTGGGATAGACGCAGCAGACCCCCGTGACCCCGGATTCGGGAATAAGCGGGTAAGAAGATGAATGAATGAATATATAGTAAGTTTTAGAGGGTCAAGATTTTTAAAAATAAATATTATATGTTTTGAGACTGTGTGTAGAGTCATGACCTGAATTAAAGACCCGGCTCACAACTGTTCATATGTCAAAGCATTAAATCACACATTTTGCAATATTTATCACCAGAAAGCTTTTTTTGCTCAATTATTTCCCAGAAAAAAAGCTTCTAGAGAGTTTTCTAATGCAAATTTTACTCCTCAAAGCTGTGATACGTTCAAGGACATTTTAGTATAGTCTAAAAATGCCACAAACACAGATAAAATAAGTATGTATCCTTTTCATTTCACAATGCTGTCTTTTTATGTTTGAGTGACACAAGTGTCTACAATGTCATCTAAGGGTCACAACAGACAGAGTAGGTTTGACCTTACTTGTCAAAGTGCCTCTAGGCTTGTTGTTAAGTGGTGAATAAGAACCTTGGTTTGTGAGCTGATGGTTTCCACAAGGGAAATTCAGTGATAATTACTGAAAAAGTCTCGAGCAGCACAGCTTTAATTTAATTTCTTCTCCAATAACAAACTGGCAAAGCTTGGGTTGTGTGGGTGGAAAAGGTTTGGGGATGAGGTTTGGTACTTTGCAGTCCCAGGCCACTGAGACAAGAAAATGATGATTAGTAAAGATTGAGTGGTTATGAAAGAGGTAAGAAACCTCATTGTGATTTTACCATTTCTATCTCACCTTAATCCCCATCTACCCTGCTTCAATCTCCTAAGAAAATGATGAAAGTCATCTGGATATTGTGCTGAACGTGAGAAGATTTCATAGAGGATTTACACCCGCCCACAAACAAACTCGCCTACACCTGAATAAAAGCAGATTACTATTATATTATCATATGATTGCATTATTCAAGAAATGCGTGTTACTTTTAACTAAATCTAACATGTTCTAATTAAGATTAAACAAAAAAAAATGAGACTAATTAGTCCCTAAGCAGCACCAAGTAATTATTGTTTTTTTAAGTTATTATACTCTATCCAGTTTTGTGGTGTGGTATAATCAAACATGATAATTGATCTAAATCACAACAATACACTAATTCCACCCAGGCTGCTGTAGGTACTTTTTGTCTGCAGTCCCAGTGTAAATCATAAATTATCTTCATACAAAGATGTTTCATTTGTGAGATTCAATGCAGTCATACATCAAAAGCATACCACATGATGAACTGTATAGTCTGGTGTACTGCATGAGATGTAGATTATCAGTCAGAAAAGCCTTTGTTTTAGAAGAGGGATGAGGGATAAACCCTTGACTCATCAACATACACGCACATCCCTCATGATTTACAAATGTTTTTTACACTATTTTTGAGATCTATCAGTAGTGAAATGTTATAGGTTATAACTATAAGCACTGTTTGTATGTCGCTCTGGACAAAAGGGTTTGCTAAATGCTTAACTGTAACTGTTTAAATGTATGAGTGTATTTAAGTTGCATTTGCTTGATGGTCTGTAAACAAATGCAATAATAAGGAGATGAATTACAAAAAAGAAGAAGTGCAAATATGTGATATTGTATATTTTCATTATATATTATAATTCCACTATATCATTTCCAGCCTTGAACACACAACAATTCGAAATACCTATATGCTCATCTCAGTCATGATATTTCAATGTGGGATTGTTGCTCTCTTAAATGCAGCCAAAAGGCAGCGTAGAATATCTGTTTTGATAAGTTCAAGCTGATATTGCTGAAATCAGGAACACTCAGTAGTCACGTTACAGTCTATCCTAACATTTCTCTCACACATTATTTGTCCTAGCAGAGTCAAAATCTTAAAGTAGTTTTAAGAAGTTTTAAAACTTGTATTGTCTGTCTGTCGACCAAGCAATTTTGTCTTTCTAATTTAAATGTTAATATTGTGACTTCCATTCATTCATATTCTAACCTCCTTATTCCCTAATTCGGGGTCCCTGTGCGCATAGTTTGCCAGTCCATCACAGGTTCACACATAGATAACCACTCTCTCACACACACACACACACACACACACACACACACACACACACACACACACACACACACACACACACA
>JAOTRA010000012.1:2355856-2366077 GCA_026260255.1 Pseudolaguvia tuberculata | reverse complement strand
CACACACACACACACACACACACACACACACACACACACACACACACACACACACACACACACACACAGACACACATTTACCAATTAGTCATTCAACACAAGACAGAATTGTAAAGGACTTTAGCAGCTGTTGCGGTTGATGGAACAAATGCTACAAACTCTCAGAGCATTACATCCACTTTTTCTCCAAACATACATCCAAAGTGTCTGATCAGGTTCCCCCATGTGTTTTTGTTTTTTTTTTATATTGAATGAAAGTCCAACAAGATGTGAATGTTTCACAAAGCATTTTTTTAAGCTCTTTTTCTAACAGATCATTTCTAATCTTTGGGAAAAACCATTTAGCTTAAAACAACTTGCTAAATTCAAAAAAAGCCTTTCAGGAAGAAAAACAAAGATCCTAAGAAAACTATGTTTTAGTAACCCCATTTAACCAAAGCTTGTATCAGTATGGCATGATGACAGACAGCAAGCCTTTCTCTTTCCTTTTCTTTCTCATTCGTCCGTCACCCTTTGCTCATCTGGAGCCATGCTAGGATGAGGAAACAGACCATCATTAATCTACTGTCAGAGGAGATTATACTCCATTACAAAAGGGTAAATTGGGTAAAAAAGACAACTGACAACCAACACAGAAGTTGACAGGCAGGATTATTTCACTTTGGTATTACTTTATTTGCTTTTAAAAGGATTAGTATTCTGAGCATTCAGACTGATTTACAACACATCAACTATTTAACTGTTACACTGAACAGGATGGGTTTGTGGCTATTATTTGACACATAAAGCAGTGTAAGCTAATAAAACCTATGTTCCGGCACATGCTGAATATCGTATTGTGGTGCGTTCAGGCAGAAAAAAATTCTTTTACTTTGGCGTGAGATTCAATTCAATAAATTTTATTTGTATAGCGCTTTTGGCTCAAAGCAGCTTTACACAGCTTTAAGCTGTCGAAAAAAATTAATTTAGGCAGGAAATCAGAATTGTGCATCAAACTGTGCAGTGTAAAAATCGCTTTAGTTTTCTTATACTTGGGCTGACTTTGATACACGTAGTTAATGTGCAAACAGCACATAATAGCAAGATTGTTTCTCCATTCTAAAACTTTTAAAAGTTTGTTCTTCCAAAAATTACACATTCACTGAGTCAGTCTATTATAAAGCACACTCAACTAAAAAAGGAACTGCTGCTGGAGAATAGCTGCTTTGATTGAATAAATCACACAAACCTGGCGAACATGCACAGAAAGCACAAGCAATAATGCATTTATGCAAAAATGTTCCACAGAATAGAATACGGAAATATCATTAATGTTAAATTGATATGATATTTGATTTTAAAAAATGATGTTTCTTGGCGTTTTTCAGTTGTGTTTTATTTTATTGATAGAGACATGCACTTCTGTATCTTACTTTGGATAAGGGCAGCTGTCAAATGTGGTAACTTTAGCATAACCTCAGAACAATAGTTCACTTCTGCTTCTAGAACTAAGCTTATCTACTGCTGCTGACTTTGCACATGCATAAAATATGATACCATGTTTACATTGCACACATTCATCACGGGGGTCTGCTGGAGTCTATCCCGGCTCACATAGGGTGAGAGGCAGAGGTACATCCTGGACAGGTACTTGGTTCATTGCAGCGCCACACATAGACGAACACACACACACTCACTCACTACTATGAGCAATTTAGAATCACCAATCAACCTAATGTACATGTTTTTGGACTGCTCCGCACAGAAAGATCCTGTGTCTGGGAATCGAACTTAGGATCTTCTTGCTGTCAGTTGACCATTACGCCACACTCATAATTTCATTCATTCATTCATTTTCTTACCCTCTTATTCTATAATTCGGGGTCACGGGGGTCTGCTGGTGCCTGCTGGCTAGAGGTGGGGGTACACCCTGGACGGGTCGCAAGTCCATCACAGGCCAACACATAGACAATCAACCATTCACACACATTCACTTCTATTGACAATTTAGAATCACCAATCGACCTAATCTGCATGTTTTTTGATTGTGGGAGGAAAACGGATTACCCGTAGGAAACCCATGCAAGCGCAAACATGCAAACTCGGCACAGAAAGATCCTTGACCCGAGAGTCGGAACCTTCTTGTTGTGAGGCAAAATGTGTCGCCCACACTCGTAATTTTTTTTTGCAAAATTGCATTTACATCATCTATTTCTTTTACGTTTCCTTTTTTCCCCATAAAATTATGTCTTTTTTTCATATAATTCACAGCTTACTGTTTTTGTGTGTTGGTGACATCTCAAGATTAAGTGGCAAAACTGTTTCAAAATGATACAACTGGAATCCATCCAATTATTTTTCTAGTCTGCTTTTTCTACAATGGTTAATTGGGTCTATTCCAAATGACCTGTCGCACAAGCAGAGGCCAGCTTGGATGGGATGCCAACCTATCTTAAAACACATTTGACAATTTAAAGATGCAAATCAGCCTATAAAGCATGTCTTTGGACTGAAAGGATGAAACTGTGGTCCCCAGAGGAAACCCAACAGAGAGAACATCCATAAGCATCATTAATCGAAAATATGTGCGGATATGCGAGGAAAGCATGTTAACCATTACGCAATTATATACTCATTAATGAGTAAATAAGATATTTTCATTATAAATTGTCACCCCTTTCCCACCCCCATAAAAATGTCTGGTACTCAACATTTTAATCACGGTTCTTTGTAGACATGGGGACAAATAGTAATCACTGTATAAACAAAGGGTGCAGAATGGGGGGTTGGGATCAATTGATGATGACGATTTAAATTTCAAATGTTGCATCTCCACCAGCTGATCCTCCATATCATCCACACCGTTTTCTCTCTACCTTTAACTGCTTCTCTAGTGAGCGTGATCTCAAAGATGGACAGGGACCTAATCTCTCACAGAGAAAACAAGTCACAGGATAATGAGACCCCCCTTCCTGTACATGCCTGCTGTCTTAGGCCTGCATTTGCCATGGATACAAATACCACCAGACCCCCACTACCATCATCAGCGTTTTTTTTTCTATTGTCATACCCTCTTTTTTTAAAGACTCGACTATCTATCCAAAATCCACTTAAAACGTGATTGTGACATTCAACACTCTTGGGTGAGAGGTATACAGAGGATAGTGGGATTAATGAGAAATGATGGAAATGAGAATGCAAAGCTCAAATAAAGGGCAAAACAGTCTACCATCTAATGCTCTGTTAGCTTAAATATAATAATGAACTGTTTCTAGACTAAAAGCAAATAGTAACAAAGAGAAGCTTATATGATGCCTAAAATGATAAAATCTTGTAGTTGTCCTTCAATAATAATGTAAGGTGAAAATAAATTAAATACATTAAATAAAGAAGGAATTCTATAATGAATTGGCCCATGATGTGAATTAAAGCAAGCTAAAGGCTTAGTATCCTACCCCCCAAATACGTCATCATAAAAAAAAAATCAAGAAAATTTAGTTACTCGTTATTAGAGCTGGAAATAAAGACAAAATAAATTTTTTTAATACTTTTTACAGCAAAGCCAAGCTGTTTCAATATGATAGATTCTTCTGCTTATTTATTCTTTCTCTAACAGCCCTCTGCTTAATCATTTAGGCATGACTACTTAAAACAAATAATGTAAGTCCCACATTCTTCTCATTCAACAAAAAGAGAACGATGGATAGAGAACAAGCGTTCTTTTTAATGAGGAAATCACTCACCCATTGTATGATTGAGTATGTTGGGGTGGGATGGAAGTGTTCAGTCTTAGCAGGTACAGTTGATTAATTACTTACCAAGCACCCTTGTTCTCCCCTTTGGCAATTGTTGAATTGCAGTTGCCAAAGAAAAGCTAGAATCTAAAGTTGAAGCAGCATTTGCTTGAAATTTATAGCATTATCTAAAATACAGACAGTGCAGTTTTCCAGCCAATTTGATTCAGCTAATTTCTGGGTTAAGATAGAAAAAAACCCCAACCGTAGTTCTGATTGTTATTTATTCTGTATTCATATCTGCATTTATGACAGTATTTATATCTCAAAATCGGCATTAAACAAAAAGTGTGTTTTTTAATAAATTTGTCGAAATTACAATGTTTTTACTAGTATTTTATTAATAGAATAATATAATATATTCTAAAATAATAGAACAAACCATTCACATTCTGTCTGCCTCAATGTGACTAGAACAAACCATTCACATTGAGGCAGACAGAAAATAGCTCTCCACTGCCACTCGGAGGTAATACTACTACTACTACTAATACTAATAATAATAATAAATAGTGTGCTGTCTGAAAAGCATGAATGTCTTTTAAAAAGTAATCTTGCTAAATTAATTATTGTTTATTATGATAATTCAGCATGCTGAACTGTTAATTATCGTTACAGAGCATTACAAGTGTATGATTGTAGCAATATTATTAACACAGTGAGGTGTTAACTATGAAAAAAGATACTTTACAATATTATAGAAAAACCAAACAGACAACAATTAATTCTTACCCTTTTCCTGTTTCTTCAAATCTCAATAATTTGCATCCATAGAAAAAAATTTTTAAGCATGTAAAAAAAGCGTGGTAGAGAAGTGTACACAAGCTGTCAGTTTTCTTCTTCTGTTATAACTTATCTATTAAGGCATAGGCTACAATATACTGTACTTTCCTTAAACAGAACTGATGTATCAAACCCTAAGATGAGACCCAATAAAATATTTTCCTTTCTGTTCTTAAGCAGACTTCCTTAACCAGAACAATTTACTTCTCTCTTAATCCCACTGAGGAGTTGAGGGTTCAGGGGGCCATCAATAATAGTATGATGATTCTCAAAAATTAACTGATCAATAGTCCAGCCCAGTTGGTGGATTAGCATTTAAGATCACAAAGTCTGATGCATGGAATAACCTGGTCAGAGGAAAACTAAACTGTAAAAAAAAAAATTGGTTTCAGCCAAGTTTTTCTTTTCTCCATTGCCACCATTGGAGTATTGCTTTGCTTTGTTGGCGACTCAAACTAAGCAGTGTTATTGTAAGTGCTGTATTGTCTTACTTGATTCTATACAGCTGCTTTGCAGTGTCGCTGCAGTGTTAGACAGGGGGATGTCTCAGTCCGTCTCAGGATGTGATGGGGGGGAAGAAAAAAAAAAAAAAAAAAAAAAAAAAAAAAAAAAAAGCTGTTCAAAGCTGATTTAAGGTTTTGGCAGTCGGTTTTGTTGATTCATGGAACACAACTACAATTACAATAATTTTACAACTTTTTTTATTATAAAACACTTCATACAATAGAAAGAAAATAAAATCATTTCAAAGTCATGAACAGTTAAACTACACAAAAATAAACAAGGCAGAAATAATCATTACAGGCATGATTAGAACACAAAATGAAGTTTCACCAGAAATTATTGTTAGTACACAACAAAAAGTGAGCTGCTGGCATAAATTTTGTGCAATTCTCTGCTTCAATCATTATTCTAGCTCTTTAAACCGTGCAAACATAGCTTTTCGTACAGCCTGCTTATAGGTGGCATAGTTCCAGGCACCGCTGTCTTTCTTGCTCCGCTGGTGAGAAATTTGATGAGAAAAAACCTTCAATTACTTAATCCAACCTGATCTAGAAAAACTGCTGCATGGTATTGATCAGTGTCTCTTACCTCTGTGGACCCCAGACCAAGCCCTGGTCTCTCACTGCCTTTGTGTGAGTCTCTGTATAAACACAATGATTAGGTTAAATATTAGCTAAATTATGGAAGACATGCAAAACATTGTTGTTTAGTATAGTTAGAATATTGTTTTTAGGAATATTTCATACAGAACTGGATGAATCTCCAGTCTTAACACCTTCCAGTCCAATGTGAACTTCCATATCTGATGGTTAGCTAACCAAATACCTTTGGCAATATAGTGCATAACACTAGCACCCCACTCCCACAAATTCAGCACTGGTGTCCTTCACAGACGAAAGCAAGTGACCGATGTAACAGAGTCCGAACACGCCGCAGAGAACGTTCTGCTGCCTGCAACAGCCTCGAACATGACCAGTTTGGCAGTGGGTCAGTAACAGTGTGGGGTGACCTCAATCCAATTAAGCACATCTGGGACATTATGTCTTGGTCCATCCACCATCACCACGTTGTACCACATACTGTCCAGAAGTTAGCAGATGCTTTAGTCCAGGTCTGCGAAGAGATCCCTCAGGAGCATGGCCAGGCATTGCAGGGAGGTCATAGAGGCACATTGAGGCTACACACACACACACTAATGAGCCTCATTTTGACTTGTCTTAAGTACATTACATCAAAGTTGGATCAGCCTTTCCCACTTCAATTTTGACCTCCATGGGTCAATAAATTTGATTTTCATTGATAAATTTTATAACTTTGTTGTCAGCACATTTATGTAAAAAAAACGAAGTATGTAATAAGAATATTTAAATCATTCATATCTAGGATGTGTTTGAGTTCCCTTTATTCTTTTTAACAGTCTACACACAGACAGACAGACAGGTGCTGGTCATATAATTAGAACATCTTTAAAAAGTTTATTTCACTAATTCCATTTAAGAATTGAAACTTGTATAACGTATACATTCATTCCACACAGACTAGTATTTGAAAAGAAAAAAAGTGTTTTTTAATTTTGATTATAAATAAACTAATAAAAACACCAAATTCAGTATCTCGAAACTAGAATATTACTTACAGAAAACTATAATAATACAAAGAAAAGATTTTTAGAAATCTTGGCCACCTAAAATGTATGTACATGAAAAGTATGAGCATGTACAGCAGGCTCCTTTTGCCTGAATTATTGCAGCAATGCAGCATAGCATGGGGTCGATTAGTCTGTGGCACTCCTCAGGTGTTGTGAGAGCTCAGGGTGCTCTGATTGTAGCCTTCAGCTCTTCTGGTGTCTTCTAGGTGTCACTGGCCATCTTTTGGACAACTGCCATATCAGTAGACCTCCCCATGATTGTGTAGCCTACAGAACTAGACTGAGAGACCATTTTATGAGACCAATTAAGTGGTGAGAGTGCAGCATTAGATGTCTTCAATAATGAACCTTTTCACAATACTCTAATTTTCTGAGATGCTGAATTTGAAGGTTTTATTAGTTGTCTGTTATAATCGTCAAAATGAAAAGAAAAACACTTGAAATATATCAGTCTGTGTGTAATAAATGTATTACACAATTTTACTTCTTGAATGGAATTAGGATATCCGCAAAAAGTTAATTTATTTCACTATACGACCAGCACCTGTATATTAATAGTATACACTACATTTTCTTAAACAAAGGGAAAGTTTTAGTAGTCCCTTGTGCTTTTTTGCTCCAGAAAAAAAACCTGCTAGTATTTATTTGGATCTGTCCATTTAAAATGAATTGGTTAATCTAAAACAAAGTAAGTTTATGTATTTGTATACTGTCCTAGTTTCTGCTTCTGTAATACCTCGAGCTGCCGGGCCACGAGCTGTGCTGCTTTCGTTTCTTTGCATCGGGTGGACTGTGTGTTTCTTTCATATGCATCTGCAGCACAGGCCACAAAGGCATAATTATATAGCGATTAATCATTATAAGCAAGTATGTGATTCTAACACTACTATTAAAGCAAGAATGTGTAATCCGTTTTAAAAGACAGACAATACAGTACAACATCCATTGCCAAACAGACAAACCTCTTTTTCTTGGTTTTCCAAAGCTTCCAGTTCTCTTTTTGACTTTTTGATTTTTAGGTGAATCTCCATATTTTGCTTGAAAAATAAAGATCACATTTTAATGTGTGAAAAAACAACCAAAAACATTGTTTCAAATTATTATATTAAATGACGCAGTGTGAGAATTAAAATGTACCTTATGTAGGTCTGAGAGCTGTTGGTGCCGTATCAGGGCATCTTTAGTAGGGAACTGTCTCCTGCAGAGCAGACAGGCCATTTTCTTCCAGTCTGTCAATTTGTCTTCTTTCTCTTGAGGCTCTGTATGGCTCTTAATGGGTTTAACAGATGGGCCAGAGGCAGCAAATGCTGCAGCAGGTGCTTCATGTTTGTCATGCTTTTCTTCTTCCTCTTCGTCACTTCCGGCTGCATAGTCAGCAGCTAATAAACCCAAAGAACCCATAGGCTTCTGCAAAGTAATAGTGTGTACAGGATTGTATGGGTTTCTGATATTGTTGGAATGACCATGTGTGCATAAACCTACCTTGGATCCCTTCTCCTCTTTCTTTGGTGGCGCAAAAGGCTTTTTAAACAAGTCGTCTCCTCCAGTCTATAAAAAGGTGGGATAATGTAGAAAGGAAATCAGTTACAAGCTCTTAAACACAAGTACACAGAGATATTCAGAAAAGCTCACAAAAGTACATGTAAAAAAACATGTAGATTCTTGTATATAGTATTAGGAAAAAAACAAAACAGCCATCTGACCTTTCTCTCAAATATAGCAAAGGCTGCATCAGCAGCTTTTGAAGATTTCTTCTCCTCTGTTCCGCTCTTGAGAACAGGAGATGGCGCTCGAACGCTATCCTTCTGCCGATTTTGGATTTTGGCCCAGCGCTCCATATCTTTCATGATCTGAAAAGATTAAACATGACAGAGCTTGATCAGCCTTATAGCACAAGTATAAGCCTTAATGCACAAATCTACAGCAAATAAGTCATCATTTACACAGACAATCATACTTTAAAAGCTGCCAAACTTTTGGGTTTGTCTTCTTTCTCTTTCCTTTCAGAGCGTGATGATGCCTCCTCTTCTTCTTTTCGGTCAGTTGTTTCATCGAAAGGTGTTTTTAGTTCCTCAGTTGCCACAGGCTCTGTAGCCTCCAAAGGAAAATTGCGATTCTGAGCATCTGTACTCATGCTTTCACCTTCCACTGGTATGTACACCTTTGAGCTACTGTCCCAGTACAGATACTGCTGAGTCTGAGCATTATAAAAATACTACAAACAAACAAAGCAAATGCTATTAATTTTCTTTCTATAATAAAGATACTACATGATGAAACACTACACTAAGCTACGCTACACAATACAATGCATCTGCCAATTTCAAACAAACACTAAGTCAAACACTAAGTCAAGCCAAGCCAGCCATATTTTGTATCTCATGAACACAAATTGTAAGTTGTCGGTCCTAAAAAGTCATCATTTAAAAAGGATAATGTTCATTTTATACTGTTTCAAGAAATACTGCGAATAATATAGAAACATTAAACAAGAACAGATAGAATGCCCTCTACATACCCTTGAGTTGGGATCATAGTACAGGGTTGTCTGGGGGTCATAGTAAAAGCCGGAGGTAGCGTCATACAGGAAGGCAGACAAATCAGGAGTGTCAGAACCTGAAGAAATGGATGCACTAGAATTCAACACCAAACGTTTCTTGAATACAAACTTTATATGCACTTAAACTTTAATCTAACCTCTGTTAGCACAAAAACAGATTTTTTTGCTGTAAAATATAAAAAACAAAACATGGGTGGATAGTGATGAAATGGGGGAGACAGAGACAGCTGTGACATGAAAAGACTCTAGCCGCAAATCAAATCTGGGTACTTAGAGGGAAACAACACCGATGAGAAATGTGTCACATGGCACTGAATAATCTTAATTAAAACAAATAAGCAGTCCAGAAATCCAGTTACGTAATATTGTAAGGGTGAAAAAAGAACACTGACCAGGTTGATAGACACTGTATTAAACAAGAATGATGGATTTAAAATTGTCATCCAGTGTTCAAATCCAAAGTCAAACAATTATAAAAAATTTTTTATTAAAAATGTGTTAATAGAAACTCAAGTGCCAGCTTGGTGGTTCTGGGAGTTGAACAATCTGATTAGCAGTCCTTAACCATTTAGCCTCCAAATTCCCCACTTAAGTATGTTGCATGGAAAGCCAACATTTGAATGTTAGCTCCATGTTCATGTTTAATAAACATTTATATACATAGATAGCTATAGTCCTTAAATGCACTACAGAGCCTGTGTGAGCAGTGTTACCTGCAGAAGTCGTCTGTGGTTGCGTAGCTTCCAGTGAAGGCTCTGCACATATCATGACCTGAACAAATACCAGGAAAGAAGTTAGTAATATATCTCCGCTTACATATGATATGAACACAGCAATGCAGAAATAGGAACTCACATGGTTTATGCTCGATATTTGCAACGAGGCTGCTGACTTAGAGGAATCCGTTTGCGTGGTCTCCGCAGGTGCGCCTATATCTACTGTACATAAATATA
>JAOTRA010000012.1:2337715-2355708 GCA_026260255.1 Pseudolaguvia tuberculata | reverse complement strand
TATATATATATCCCCAAGTTCCTTAAGGTCGCTTAATTTATTGACAAATTACACTCATTAACAGAAGCATTACCTCTACCATGTGTGGTAGTTGGGATGGCGATAAGAGGTTGATGAAAGCATGGTGGTTGCTGTTGTAAAAGCAAAGCAACATAAATTCAAGGTATATTCTACATAAAAAGTATTAAGATTGGTCAGGATTATTAAGAATGCAGGAAGTAAATTAGTAACCTCCATTACATCAGGTGGGTTACCCAGAAGAGAAGTGTTCAACTTATCGTTCTCCCTCCGGTAACTAGAAGGGCAAAAAAGGTTTGTTAAAAAAAACCCAAAAAAAACAAACAAACAAAGGGATTATATTATTGGCAGGTGCGCTACTAGTAATCTTGAACCATTTCTAGTCAGTTCTATAACATTACTGCTAGTAATATTATTTTAATAAAATAGACCTCGTGTCTCCAATGCATGTGGACCTTAAGTACCCTCTAAACACCCCACCCTTTTTGCAAAAAATAATAGATAGTCAGGAAATCGTTGGAATATTCTTTTACACTTGAGTAAGAAAAACGTATGAAGCCTCATCTGTTATGCCTCACAAACTCACCTCTGATTCTTTAGAGGTTTTGCTACTTCTGCATACACTCTGACTCCGTCAATCATTACTGGACGTGGTTTGGTGAGCAGGTCTACCAATCGGGTCACATGCTGAAAGATGGCAAAACGACAGTTTGGACATAGAACAAAAACACATTTAGGAATCAAATTAAATAAGTCATCAGAATTATACCTCATGGGAGTCCATGTCGACAAAGCAAAAACACTTGGATCCAGGTGTCTTCCCTTTAACCAGGCGGACGTTCCGTTCATTGAGATACGCAAAAGTATCCAAAGACCTCAAGATAGTCTCCACTGTA
Source organism: Pseudolaguvia tuberculata (assembly GCA_026260255.1). Lineage (NCBI taxonomy): Eukaryota > Metazoa > Chordata > Actinopteri > Siluriformes > Sisoridae > Pseudolaguvia > Pseudolaguvia tuberculata. Next base: position 2,354,794 of record JAOTRA010000012.1, on the reverse strand, counting down.
GTAGTGGGGAGTATGTTCTTAATGATCATGGCTAAAAGGGAAGCATAAGGTTGAAAAGGAACTGGTTTAATACACTACCAAAAAACACTTAATTGGTGCAGCACATCTCACTCTTACACCTGGAGAACAAAAACTCTTACATCAGGATGAATTTTATTGATTATAGCTCCGCTTTCAATACAGTTATCCTCCACAAGCTCACAATTTTTTTTTCCCACAAATGTTTTCTCTCAGGCTACACCCCATCTTCTGTGACTTGCTGACAGGCAGGCCTCAGCACTGGCTGTCCAGAACTTCAGCCAGCATTACCAAAAACATCAGCACATCACAGAGCTGTGTCTTCTGTCCCATCCTCTACACTATGTTCACCCACGACTGCAAGGTCTTCGACAAGGACAACATTATACTGACGTTTGCGGATGACATCTGTGATAGGACATCACTGGCTGAGATGAGGCAGCTTAAAGGAGGGAGGTGACTACTCTTGATTGTGAGATTGTTGTCTTCACACCACGTCACCACAGACAAGACTAAGATGATGATAGGTGACATGAAGGAGAAGCCACTCATCAGCCACTGTTTATCCGAGGACAGGAAGTGGAGAGCCTGAGTAGCTATAAATATCAGGACGTCACCTGCACACTTAACACCACACAGTTGGTGAAGAAAGCTCAGCAGCGGCTGTACTTCCTGAGGAGGCTAAGGAGGTTTGGAATGTCACCTAAACATCCTCAGCAACTTCTACAGCTGCGTTGTAGAACGAAGTCTATCCTTACCAGCTGTATCACCATATGGTTTGGCAGCTCCACTGCAATGGACTGCAAACGCCTGCAGAGAGTGGTGAAGACTGAGTCTAAGCTAACCTGACCTTCTCTGTCCTTCCTGCAGAGCATCTACCAACACACAGCCCATAGGAGAGTTGGCTCAATCATAAAAAAAAAAACCTCATACACACAACAAGGCAACCTCTGGCAGAAGGTACAGGAGTGTGAAGTGTAAGATCATCAGATTCAGGAACTTTCTTTCCATTTGCCATCAGACTCCTCAACAGCTGACAGAAGTCTGCAACAAGATACCGCACCATTGCATATTCTGACTATTTGGACTACAATAGTCAGTGGTCTACACTACAATACTGTCCATTTATTATCCTCGTCACTCTACTTTTGGCATTCAGTGTGGACTCTGAATTGAAATTTTGCTGATTTATTTAAAAAGAAAAACAAATATTAAATGGACTTAAGTATTCAGACCCTTTACTCAGTATTAAGTATAAGTACCTGTTTGATCCAAGAGACTTTGTGGGAGAGATGCAGCAAAGGTTTTTCACACCTGTATTTGAGGATCCTCTGCCATTGCCATTTGCAGGAAAAATGGCAGAGGATCCTCTCCAGTTGTCAGGTTGGATGGCAAACCATTTTTAGGTTTCTCCAGAGATGGGTTTAACTCAGGGCTCCAGCTGGGCCGTTCAAGAACAGTCACAGAGGCGTTATGGGCAGCCATTTTTAGGTTTCTCCAGAGATGGGTTTAAGTCAGGGCTCCAGCTGGACCGTTCAAGAACAGTCACAGAGGTGTTATGAAGCCACTCCTTTGTTATTTTCAGCGGTGTGGTTAGGGTCATTGTCTTATTAGAACGTAAACCTTTGGCCTAGTCTGAGGCCCTGAGCACTCTGGAGAAGTTTATGTTCAAGATATCTCTGAACTTGGAGCCACATAAATCTGTCTCTCGATTGCAATCAATCAGCCTGTCCTTACAGCTGAAAAACTCCCCCACAGCATGATGGTGCCACCACCATGCTGTTGGGACAGTATTGGACAGGTGATTAACAGCACCTCCACAAATACTGCTTAGAATTAAGGCCTCATCAGACCAGAGAATCTTATTTCTCCTATTATCCTGGAGCCTTTCAGGGTTTTTTTTGGGCAAATTCCACATCTTTCATGTGTCTTGCACTGAGAAGAGGCTTCTGTGAGGCCACTCTGAAATAAGCCCCAACTGGTGGAGGGTTGCAATGATTGCTGACTTCCTACAACTTTCTTCCATCTCCTGACTGCATCTTTGGAGCTCAGCCCCAGTGATATGCGTTCTTCTTTACCTCTCTCACCAACTTAACAAGGCTCTTCTCCGCCTATAGCTCAGTTTGGCTAGAGAGCTAGCTCTAGGAAGGGTTTTGGTCATTCCAAACGTTATGGAGGCCAATGTCCTCTTAGGAAACTTAAGTGCAGAATTTTTTTTTAACTTGGCCAGATCTGTGCCGTGCAAAATTTTTGCATCTGAACTCTTTAAGCAGTTCCTTTAACCAAGTTTCTCATTTGCTCTGACATACACTGAGCTGTAAGTTCTTATATAGAGACAGGTGTAGAACTGATATTTCAGTTTTTATTTTTTAGTAAATCAGCTAATGTCAACAATTGTGTTTTCTGTGAATATGGGGTGCCGTGTGTACATAAATAAGGAAAAGAATTGACTTAAATGATTTCAGAAAATAGCTGGAATATAACTGAAAATTTTAAGAGGGTCTGAATACTTGCCATACCCACTGTAAATACATATATTAATTCAATTGTTAATCCCGCTTATTCCCCAATTCAGGGTCGCCGGGGTCTGCTGGAGCCTATCCCAGCGCATATAAGGCAAGAGGCAGGGGTATACCCTGGACAGGTCGCCAGTCCATTGCAGGGACACACAGACAATCAATGGCATACACACTCCTATAGACAATTTTAGAATCACCAATGAATCTGATGTACATGTCTTAGGATTCTGGGAGCAAACCCACACAAATGCTGGGAGAGCATGCAAACTCCACAAGGACCTTCTTGTTCTTGGGCGACTGTACTAAGCACTACACTATCTAAATTCATATATAATTAAAAGTTCTTAAGTATCCAAAAGTATCCATGCTGCTATTCAACAGTTTTTTTGGGTTGTAGCATTTTGTTTTGTAAGCTATTACACCGGTGATGAACTGCTTAATGATGTGACTTAAAGCACTTTTTGTATGTCGCTCTAGACAAGAGCACTTGCTAAACACTCAGTGTAAATTGTACAAAAAAAAAAAAAAAAAAAGAAATAGCAAAGCCTGAACTCACTTCTGCTTTCTTTAAAAATTGGATTAGAGAATTGTGGGCCTTTTTCTCTAGCCCATTCCTCAGCCCGCTTCTCTATCTCCTTCTGTTGGAGCTGCTTATCGACCTGTTGTTGCCAGGCCTCAGGTGTAAGGTTGGAGCTTCTCTGCCACCCACCATGAGGGAAAGGATCATGCAAGGTCTTGGCACAACCCTTGTCTTTTTTTTCTTCTGGAGGGTTTAGAAGGACTGGACATGGCAGCAGCCCATCCTGGGGAGCCCTGATGGATTTATGAAGTTGGTCCTCCTGCTGCTGAACAGATTAAAACACTCAGATTAAAACTTTTAAACAACATTGCAATTTGATATGGCTTAGTATTAATGAGCTAATTACACAATACAAGAAGAAAGTACCATATCTTTTGCATTTCGGTTAGGTTGAATGTAGTTCAATAATGCAGTCTTGCTACCAACTTTAACAGAGCCCTGAAAAATAGAAAAACAATGAGAGCTCTCATATTTTTCTAAGAAAGACTTTTCCCCTACAAATGCATTTGGACAAGGTTTCTTTCAGAAATCATCATGTCAGACTCATTGAAAGCAATAGGTATGTCCTTGAGATGTGAGCACAACAGATGCTTAAGCTTCAACTGTTCCAGACCTCGTTCAAAAGAAAAATAATGTAAACGGATGCCTAGTATGTAAAAAAAAAAAAATGCCTGATGCAAGTGTCTGAGTCACACAGTGATACCACTGATGACCAATACTTGAAAAGAAAAATTAAAACGATTGAAAAAGTATTTTTTTGGGTTTATTTTCATCTGACCAAGACGAGTTTAAAAGAATTTTTTTTAACAGTCACATTAATAATTACCTGTTAATCATTTCCCTAAAAAATGATAAACAACCTGGAAAAGTTCATCAGTGTCTAATAGACGGATATAATATAAAGAACCTTTTGGTGTTAAAATTCCACTGTTAAGCAGAGGGGAATCTTGGTCATACATAGATGCAGAGTATTTGAGCAAGACACACAGTGAAAAGGTGATCCTTTATCTGATCCAAACTTACCTCCGTAGTTTAGATGTGTAAAAATGTTGTATTACTAATAATACAAGTCTGGGCCCACAGTTCCAGACTAAGCTTTACTATCAGTGTGAAGTTTTCCATCTCTTGAAACACGCTCATGGTTTACAAGCCTTTTAATGTAACAGTGTATGGAATTTCAACCAGGATGTATTTCCATCTCACAAACAACCAACAATAAACTAATTGTTTCAATACTCGATTTTGTAAATTAAATTCCAGAAGCTTGGGTAACTTGACAAACTGTGTCCGAATTAGTGCTATCATTTATTAACATTCATCAGTCAACTCATTGTAATCCTTAATAAACTTCAGTTTCTCAATATTTCCAAATGTAATGTAAATCTACTGAAAGACAGTTAATAAGAGAGAACTTATACCTGTCAATACCTGACAAGGTTCTCACTTGAAAGGATTTTTGGGAATAGTCAAAAAGAATGTTTAAAATTACATATACACAAAATAACACCAAAAAGCAGCATTTGTACAGTTACCCAACAAGGAAGCTGAAACAAAAAGGATAGAACAGAAATCTATAACCAATGTAGGGATCCTATAGCTTCCTGTAACATTTAAACAGAATCCCACACCAAACAAGCTAAAACTATCAATGAATCATTTTCAAGAACATCTATATGCAAGTCACACAATTTCTAATGGATTTATCTAAACAGCTCGATTTAACCAACAATCATTAGTGCAGGAACAAAGGCAACAAACAAACAAAAACCAGCCAGCTAAATTTATCACTCTAAATTGACAAATATTTAAATTCTCAGACTCAGAATCCATAAAGAACAAGTGTTGAAAATTCAAATGTTCAAGAATACCCATTTCACGTTTTCCAAGCTGAGATTCAAAAATAACAGGCAAGCAGGGACAAAATTCCATGAAACAAAAGGAACAAGCTGTTAAATGCAAGAAAGGAATCGATAAGAGTCCAAGTAAGTATGAAACATGTGTGTGCAAGAGTTGTAATAAAAACAACCACCGATTTGAAGTGGTGTAAGACCTTTTTTCTCTTAAAGTCAATACAAAGATTGTATTAAGAATGAATAGAATGAACAACTGGTACAATGGCACCACAATGTAAAAAGGAGAGCTGCAAGCATGAACTGGGATTAAGTTATGAAACGATACGAGAATTTATCGAGAGTAGAAAGTAGAATTTGGTATCTTCAGCAAGCGGATGACAAAATATTGTATCAGATAAGCCACAAAGCTGTGTGCTCTCACCAAAATGATGTTTTCAGGTTATAAAAATATTTTATTGTAAAAGAAAATGTATAAAGATTTTTTTAACAAAATATGGCGCGTCACCCTACTTCTGTGTAATACATGTGTATATGTATTATACGACAAATATATAGGAGCATGAAAATAGTCTCTCCTCAGTGTCAAGGCGATTAAAGGATTTAATGGATCTATGTTCAATCTGCTTTCTTATGGACTGCTTACACTCTCTTATCTACGATAGCTTATAGAAAGTGTAAAGGCGCTTTAAAGTATTGCCACCCCATTCCACCTTTGGCCCTGCCCCAGCCCAAGCCTTCTTTGTCTGAAGACACAGCAGCTGTAGAGGGACAAGAATGGGCCACCTGGTTGGACTCCATGAAGTGGACTGCATCCTCGATGTTTAAAAACTCCACATAGGCCGTATCGGCGCTGTAACCTGGGGACAGCATTTGAAATACAAATGGGACTGTGTTAGTTAATTCCAGTAAAGATATAAGAACATTAAAATAATTCACGGTGAATATAACAGCGACCTATTCTGGTAAAATCCACTTTTGGATTTTCATCTTTGGTAAATGAACAATAATCAAAAACAAACTCAGTTATTTAGTCTGCAACATTTAGTGTGTGGTTGCTATAATGAGACGAAATGTAGACCTAAATAATGTTCACATATCTGATTTACTAATTTTCTCAGGATGCTCATGTAAAACCCGAACAGATAGTAGTACCCAGTATGAGGACTGTCAACGGAACAAAAGTCAAACTGTCAAAGTAAGGTAAAACAGGGATTATCTACAGGAAACTTCTAGGAGTTTTAAGAAAAAAAAATAAATAAATTCAACAATGCATTTAACATAACCTTAAATTGTATTAAATGAAGCAATATAAACCAATTTAAAAAGCACAGACAACTTTTTTGAAGCATTAACAAATTTTGACTAGAATAAAAAAAATTGGTCATGTAACAACATGTAGAACTGTACATGTGTGTTTGTGTAAATGTTCACCAGTTTCCAGCCGTACACTGTTTTAAATCGACAAACCAATTTTAGGATGGAGAGTAGAGTAGATACAGAGCTGAACAAGTCACCAGGACAAGATGAAAAAGAACGAGATACAGATAACCATTTCTTTTAACAAGAAAAAATGCATTGTACTTTATAACCCAGACAAACAAACCAAAAAGCTCTAAAGGGAATAAGGTAAATGTTCCAAGGAAACCGCAAAGAGCATATAGCTCGAGTAGCGAAAGGCGAAGATTAAATGTTATATAACATGTGAAAGTGCTAAATCTCACCTGGAACAACATCTCTTATTTTCATGCCTTGCATTGGCACTCCATCTCGAACCGCAAAAGCATCCAGTATCTGTGAAAGGACATTTTTTTTTCATTTGTAAAGAGAACCTGCAAACCAAGATAAACAATATAAAGAATAAGTAATTTTAATACATTAACTACCTGCTGCATTGTAGCAGTTTTGGGGATGCCAGAGATGGAAATCTTATTCGAGATCTTATCCTGAACATTTGCATTGCGGTAATCTTGATCCTGTGAAGCATCAAACTTTAAGCACCAGACCTCACAAGTGTTTGAGAAAATAGCAAAAATTTGCTAAAGCTACATTGTTTTCCATTTATGCATGAAATATTTAACTTTTGTCTTGCTTCCACCAGTGAAATCCTGCAAGTAAATGCATAAGCTTAATTCATTCATCTTCTTACCGCTTATTCCCGAATCTGGGGTCACGGGAGTCTGCTGCGCCCATCCCAGCACACATAGGGCGAAAGGCAGAGGGTACACCCTGGACGGGTCGCCAGTCCATCTCAGGGCCATAAGCTTAATTTTCATTGCTTATTCTGATACTTATTTGTTTTAACTGTTGAGATCAATTCAATGATTGCTGAGCCTGTTGCTAAAAGCACATGCCAATTTGTGGTTCTTGTCATGGAGACTTGCACTTCTGTGGGAGTATCATGGAAATAGCTATCATATTGAATCATGTGAACTGAACCATTTCACTTTCAATTTAATTGATGCTATACACGCTTCAAGTGGATGATGTTAGACTGCATCAACTTTGGTCTGGCAGGAGGCAAGGATGTGCAAATGAGCATTAATTATTAATTCAGATAATCAATAGGTTTTAACAGCATCCCTCCAAATTTCTTAAACACCTCAATGACCATTTTAATACAGAAAAAAAAGACACTGACCTGGGACCCAGAGGTATTTGGTCTTTCTGGTGGAGCTAATTTGGGATCTTTTAGGTTCTTTTCAGATCCCTGAAGATCCTTAAGAATATGCTCAATTTTTGGCGCCGAACTTGTCCTGTAATCTATGTCTCCATAGTCCTGGTCTCGTCTTTCCTCTCGGTTACACTGTGGGCTTGGCAGTAGACATCCTTTTTTTTTACTCTCATCAAAATGCATTATTTTTTCTTTGACGTGTTCTTGGTCAGCTGAAAAATGGCTTTCTTTGATCAACATATCCTTTTCTGGATAGAATGAATGTCGTCCCGCTGGTGTGATGGTGCTTTCAGTCTTTTCGTTTTTTGGCCACTGTTGCCCTTCTTTGCCTTTACTTAGAATATTTAGACTTGGATTCAGCGGTAAAAGTGGTATTTTCTGAGTCACTGATTTAGATAAATCTCTGCATGGGACATCCGTTTGAATATTATCCCAGTTTCTATGCCTTTCTGATCGAGAGAACTCTAAATTGCCATGCTCCTTTCCTGGAATCTCTACCAATGCCCTCTCTCCATCTTTAAAATGTGACTGTTCTCCAAACTCACCCTTACTGCCAGATTCAAGTGGAAATCGCTTTTTTAATTCCAAATTGGGGTTTCTATTCATCCGCTTACACCACTCATCTGAAAGGGATTTACCACCTTCTCGAAACCCTGTTCTGTTTTCAGCTTGTTCGGGAAATTCTCGATCGCTCAGAGTTGGTTCACCTACTTTGAGCATGTCCTTCTCTTGGCCTTGTCGGTTTAAAGGCAAATTAGGTCTTCCCCTGGGATTCATACCATCCCTACCACGAAATATTTGAGAGCGGTCCCTACAATCATCTGCAGCTCCTATACGATTTCTAAAATCCATATCGGATTCAAATCTTCCTCTGCCAGGAGCACAACCTCGTCTTTCAAAGTCCACTGATCTTTCCCGGTGAGAGATGTCAATACTAAATCCATCAATGTCATTCATGCCCATCTGTGGGCACTCTCTCTCTCTATGTTCATTTCTGTCCATAGATTCCATAGATATTTTTCTCCTAATATCCATTGGTGGCATATTGAAATTAGGCATTTCCATTTGAAATCTGTCTCGCTCTCTCATGTCCATTAATTGATTTTCAGGGGCCCTCATGTTTCTACCTTGCATGCCTCCCATATCTACAGGAGGACGACCCTGTCCTATATAACCAGGTGCATTTTGTCTCATCTCCAATCGTCTTCGAAATTCTAGCTCATTATCAGGCATGAAGAAGCCATGAGGAGAGTCTCTTCCTCTGTCATGACCCATGTTTCTTCCCATCATATCTTGCGGGTAATGAAACCTCCTCATGTCCATTTGGGGTCGGTCCTGAGAGCCCATATTCATGCCATCTCGTCCTCTAAAGGCAGGCATCGGGCCATTTCTTCCTTCAAACATTTCCCCACGTGGGTCCCCACTGCAAATCATACCACATGCAATCACACTTTGCAAAAAAGATGTAATATTGCATTTTTAACTCTCTCAGAACCAATATTTTTCAAACTGTTATAAGAGTCATTTATAAATGCCAGATATACAATAAGCATTAAATATTTTATGTATGAAATTAAAAAAAAAACATTTACTATAACATACCAAACGCTACCCAAATGCGTTCATGTTTGCACAAATCATTCCTCGTATAAAGTTTTATACAAATAAGTATAAATAAAAACTCTAGTAATAATCTTTAAAATTAGTCCCATGTATATAAGGTAGAATGTACTTTTTTAATAGAGTCAAATTACTAAATAAGCCTTAATCATTTGAGCTAAACAAGACATGTATTTTCGCTATATCAATGAACAGTATATTTTCATTAAGGATTGGTGTAGATGAGATTTTTTTTAACCGTGTGTCCAAGAAAAAATATTGCTCGAGATGTCAGATAAGGCCACTTAAGGACTGAACGAAGAATTTTTTTTTTGGTATATCCCATCTTAAAAATCAGGCAGAGAGTAGGGTCAGCTATGCTACAGCAGCCCTGGAGCACAGAGGCATAAAGGTCTTGCTTAAAGACCCATTGGTACTAGACTAGCAGTGGTGGAGCTCAAAGCCCGGTTGTACTTAAACCTTAATGATTTGAGCAAGACACAGTCACATTCAGTGAATTATTGAAATAATTTATGATATTGTATTTTATTGAGAAGGAAGATATGCAGGTAGTTGGGCTGAAAGAGTCAGATGTAGAGGACAGGGTAGTGTGGAGAAAAGCGATCCTCTGTGGCGACCCCTGACGGGAGCAGCCAAAAGGAGAGGAAGAAGTACTTTATATTTTTGGACTGAACTTACCAAAAGGGCATTCCCCCTCGTGGCCCAGACCGTGAACAGTTCCACATGATTCAACCTCTCACCTTCCACAGGCCTCTTCTGCTCATAGAGCTGTTCACCTGCAAAAGGGCATCTGTTTATTTTTACATGTAACACATATCCACAAAGCCACGGACACTGAAACATTTTATGGCTTGTTTTTATGTTATGTGACCCCTCCCATTTAAAACTAAACCTGACAAATTGCTAACCCATATACAATGAAGGAGATGCAAAAATATTGGTGACCTGTTTAACAAACTACAGTCATTCATTCACTGTTTCATCTTCTAACTCACTATTTCATGGTCACGGGGTCTGCTGGAGCCTATCCCAGTGCACATAGGGCGATAGGCAGGGGTAAACCCTGGACAGGTCACCAGTCCATCGTAGGACCACAGGGACGAAAAACCACTCACTCATGGGCAATTTAGAATCAGCAATCAACCGGAGTATCAGGGGAAAAAATGCAAACTCCAGACACAAAGACCCCTTGCCCGGGGGAGTATCACCTTCTTACTGTGAGGCGACCATGCAAACCACTACACCACCGCCTTTTAAAAAAACTACATTCATTTTCTCACAGGGGTCTGCTAGTGCCTATCCCAGCTCACATAGAGCAAGAGGTAGGGGTACACCCTGGACGGCTCGCCAGTCCATCGCAGGGCACACAGACAAACAACCATTCAAATGTAATTTATTTTATTTTTAATGTAATCTTGTATTGAAAAGTGAACAATTCAGTCATAATTAAGTCATAATAGAAAACAGCAAACTGTTAGATAAAACATCATCCAGCATTTTCATTTTAAAATTATTAGAACAAAAGGATGCAAAATGGTCTTTTTTGTGGCGTTTACAAAGCCCTGACTGCCGAAACAAGCTATTATGAAGAATTATACTTTTACTATGGTGGTGGTGAGGAGTGTATTAAAAGGAATCAATTAATTCATTCATCTTTTAAACCACCTATTCCCTAATCTCAGTGTCACTAGGGTCGGGTGGATCCTATCCCAGTGCACATAGGCAGTATCACCAGTCCATCAAAGGGCCACACATACAGAGCCATAGACACCATACACACACAGTCACTTCTAAGGCAATTTAGAGTCAAAAAGCCAAGGACCTTCTTGCTGTGGCCATGATAACCAACATACTACAGCGCCGCCTAGTAATTAATCAATCCATTTGCAATACCAAAGCTCATCCAAAGAATGTGTTTGACAAAATTGTAGATCTACACAAGAACTAGAATTGGGGGTACAAAGACTATCGACAAATATCTTGGTAAGAAAGGAACAACAGTTGGTGCAGTTGTTGAAAATAAACTGTTGATCTCTAAGGACCCGACACCCAGTGCAACATCTCTTCTAGAAAAAAAAAAATAAATCACATGTAGAGAGGCCTGTCTAAAGCTTGCTAGTAAACATCCAAATAATCCATAGAACACCAGATGTGGAAACCTCATACTATAGGGTGTTTTGCTGCTAAGGTGACAACTTTATTTCATCTCTCTTATAAAAAAAAAAAGAAAAAAAAAAAGAAAAAAAAAAAGATATGCATGTTGTTATGTACAACTCAATCAAGTATCGATCAATTTCCATTCATTAAATGAGAGAACCAAGAATTAGTGGAACTAAAAAAGCCACATTTACAGCATGTGACAGACACTCTTAAAAGGAACTTTTATTTCTCTTCCTATATACACACACAACTAAGCAATTGGGGGTTAAGAACTTTGCTCAGGCTTCCAGTAGGGGCATCTTGATGGTGCTGGGAATCTAACCCACAATATTCCAACTAATTAAGCATTTCACTACAATTTTGGCCTGGACATCCTTTTTTACACCGCAACCCGTTCCCAAAATTTATCATTCAATAAATATTATTGGGGTTTTTTCAATAACCGACGATAATATAACCATACGAATTTTATAAAATAAAATAAACAATCAACTCGATTACAATAAGCGCCACCCCACCACTTAGGCTGATTGTGACAGACATCAGTCGGTTGTTGTTATTTTTGTCAAAAATATTTTATATGACGTATGACAAAGTATAACATATACGAGTTTAAACACGCTATTTATTTATTTTGATTATCTGAGACGCTCTTTAATATAACAAAAGCTGGTAATAAGAAAACCGTTGGTATAGCGGCTAAATTTAATAAAACACTACTGCTCAATGCAGACGCCGATATTTAGAGATTAGGTTTTTAGTTGAACTTTAATAACAAATACGCTGCTAATCAGCTAGCTAACAAGAATTCCCCAACTAGCTAATGTTAGCTAATTTTATTCACTGACTAGCCTGACCAAAATTACTATAATAGAAAGACTAATAGTTTAAAACCTGATATCTAAGAAACAACTGTGAATGATTCGTTTACAGATGAACAGAGAATCGCCAAGTACATTTTTAAAAGAAACAAACAAGTGAAGGAACTAACCTTCGATGCGTTGTAATCAAGAATGTTCACAACGCAACCGGAAACTAACGAACAAGAGAGCCTACGCAATTCCGGAAGAGATTAGGCGGGCCAATAGATAAAGAAGCTTCGTTGTCTGCTGAATCGCGCGTCAACGCCGCAGCCATCTTGGTCCGGCTAACTTTTCATTCTTGCATATCTTATATGCTGGATGGGGCCATATGACAAACTATGATTTGGAGGATCCAGCAATGTTGGTGGTGCTATAAAGATTTTGCAGTTCCTTATAGAAAATTATCTGCTTTTTTCGTTTACCATCTAGATACACCACTAATATCATTGTATTAATGCAAACATTGTCATCCAAAAAATGAGCAGCCCTTTTTTGTTTACGCGAAACGTGTTTGGACAAATATGTCACACACATTGATGTACTGTAACAAAGGACTGAAATGGACCGATATGCCTTGGTACTGTATTGGTATTTTTCTATGGCAGGACTTATAGGTGCAATATGTACAGAAAACATGGTTTGTTATGGTTGGAGTGAAAGTACTAAAATACCCTATATTGCCAAATGTTTGTGGTCACATGAGCGTCACAATTCACACATTCAATCCCAAACATCTAATTCAAATGTATTCATGTTTTGCTAGTGGATTAAACTCCACTCTTCTAGTAAACCTTTCAGCTACAACATACACTAGTGTCAGGTAAGGACTGGTCTGGGGTGCATTTCGTGTTCAGTGGTGGTAAGATCAGAACTTTCTGCCGAACACTGTTCATTTCGCTGTAATTATAACCCACCTAGTCATAATGGAGCTCAAGCTTTCTCTAAAAACATGGAGATGGTAGTGGTGAACACATATTTTAAGAAGAAGGAACAGCATACTGTGACATATAAGAGTGGAAGAAGTTGCACACAGGTGGACTATAGAGATTGGAGACAGTAAGGTGATGGCACGGGATTGTGTAGCTAAACAGCTTTGAATGCTGGTTTGTACAATGGCTTTGAAGGCTAGGAGGGAGAGGACAGAAAAGAGAAAAAGATGGTGGAAGTTGAAGGAGGAAGACTGTAAGGAGGTCAGACAGGAGTTGTTGAAGGGTTGGGCACTGACTGCAGAAGTGATAAGGGAGACAGCTAAAAAGGTTCTGGGTGTGACATCTGGAAAGGGAAAGGAAGACAAAGAGACGTGGTGGTGGAATGAGGAAGTGCATGAAAGCATAAGGAGAAAGAGGTTGGCAAAACGGAATTGGGATCGGCAGAGAGATGAGAAAGGTAGGCAGGAGTATAAGGAGATAAGGCAGCAGTTGAAGAGGGAGGTAGTAAAAGCGAAGGAAAAGGAATATGAGGAGTAGTATGAGAAGCTGGACAGAAAATGATTTGTACAAGTTGGCCAGGCAGACAGACAGAGATGGGAAGGATGTACTGCAAGTAAAGCGATTAAATATACAGATGGAAACTGTGGGCCAGTGAGGAGTGTGTGTTGAGAAGATGGCGAGAGTATATTGAGCAGCTGATGAATGAGGAGAATGAGAGAGACAGAGAGATAGAGAAGGTTGGATGATGTGGAGATGGTGGAGCAAGAAGTGGATAGGATTAGTAAAGTGGAGGTCAGAACAGCTACTAAGAGGGGAAAGGCAGTTGGACCAGATGGCATTCCAGTAGAAGGGTGGATATATTTAGGAGAGATGGCAGTGGAGTTTCTGACTAAATAGTTTAACAAGATTTTGGAAGGTGAGAGGATTCCTGAGGAATAGAGAAGGAGTGTTTTGGTACCGATTTTTAAGAATAAGGGAGCTGTGGAGACGTGTAGTAACTACAGGGGAATAAAGTTGATGAGTCACACCATGAAGTTATGGGAAAGAGTAGTGGAAGCTAGGCCGAGGGAAGAGTTGGCCATCTGTGAGCAACAGTATGGTGAAAGCGTACAACAGGGTTCCGAGAGAGAAGTTGTGGTATTGTGTGAGCAAGTCAGGTGTAGCAGAGAAGTATGTGAGGGTGGTTCCAGGACATATATTAGGACAGTGTGACAGCAGTTAGGTGTGCGGTAGGGATGTCGGACTGGTTCAAGGTGAAGGTGTGATTGCATCAAGGATCTGCTCAGAGTCCTTTCTTGTTTGCAATGGTGATGGACAGGTTGACAGATGAGATCAGACAGGAGTGTCCATGGACGATGATGTTTGCAGATGATATTGCAGGTGAAAGTAGGGAGCAGATTGAGTACATGTATGTGAATGAGAGGGAAGGCAATCGAGTGCTGAGGTTGCAGGGAGCAGCGGTAGCAAAGGTGGAGGAGTTTCAATATCTGGGGTCAACAGTGCAAAGTAATGGAGAGTGTTAGAGAAGTGAAGAAAAGCGTTCAGGCAGGGTGGAGTGGGTGGAAAAGAGTGACAGCAGGGATTTGTGATATACAAGTTTCTGCAAAAGTGAAATGGAAAATTTATAGGACTGTAGTGAGATCTGCAATGTTGTACGGTTTAGAGAAAGTGGCAGGAGTGACAAGGAGACAGGAGGCGAAGCTGGATGTATCAGAGTTAAAAATGTTGAGATTTTTATTGGGAGTGACAAGGATGGACAGGATTAGAAATGAGTTAATTAGAAGGAGGGCACATGAAGGATGTTTTAGAGACAAGGTGAGGGAGGCTAGGCTGAGATGGTTTGGACATGTGCAGAAGAGGGACATGCAGTAGAAGAATGCAGAGGATAGAGGTGCCGGGCAGTAGGAAAAGAGGAAGACCAAAGAGCAGCTTTATGGATATGGTGAGGGAAGAGATGCAGGTAGTTCGGGTTATATAGAGGACAGGGTAGTGTGGTTTGTAAGTATGACTTTTTTTCCTGAATTGCTAGTGGTTAGCACTATGGCCTCACAGCAAGAAGGCTCAGGTTTGATTCCTGGACTTTCTCTGTGGACTTTGTCTGTTGTCCACATCCTTATGTGAGTTTACTCTGATTACACAGACCAAAAATATGTGTATTAAGTTGATTTAAAATTTCCCTTAGGAGTGAGTGTGACTGTGTGCATGGCGCTGCAATGGACTGGCCACCTGATCAGAATGTTACCCTTTTGTCTTTTCCCCATCAGAGAGCTAGATGAATGAATAAATGATTTATAGTTGTATACACACACATCTATTTTTTTCTCCATAAGTAACAAAAAGAACAGATCACTTAGCCTTGTCATTGCCTTTATTAGAGATTCAACACAAACATAATACTTACAAATGCAAATTTGCTTTTTAGACTGTGTTAATTACCACATTGATACATTACTATAGCACAGATTAAAATGTGGTATAATAATAATATAATAATAACAATAAAAATAAAATTATAATTCTAAACGCACCAAAATGAAATTAGTAATGAAATTAAATTTTTTCAAAAGTTGTATGCAGCTAGCAAAAAGTGTTATTGAATGAACACTCAATGTGAAGTAGAAATAAAAAAAATGAAAAACACTGTAGCATGAACCAATGATAAATTGGTAAATTGCTCATCGATCTGGATGAATAATGGTAAGTGGCTGACCATATCACCAGTATAGCAGTTTCACAGTATCCCAGCAATATAGATATTGCTCAGTTTGTACTGCACATTAAACGGAATCTATTAACAACAACTTAATACACTTTTGTTACTAGCTACATAACTACGGGTGACTATTATATAGTATGTTATGCATTTTTCTCTGAAATGCTGTACATAAATCTACTACATCTACACAACATACAATTTACAAATTCAATCAAACCACGTATTAGTATCAGTGCACTAATTGTTTGATCCAACTGTAAGTAATGGTGAAAATTCCAATACTACTGTATCAAATATGACAAGTAAATACTGAACTATATTTAAATGTTTTCAGTGTGACTTCTGCTTATGTCTGATGTTCTGCTTTTCTATCTGACAAACATTTGAATAATACATAGCAAAGGCTTGATTCAATTTGAAATTTTTAAGTTTAAGAAAATTAAAAAAAAGTGTTCAGACAATTATTTATGTTTGCAGACAAAATTGTTTAAAAAAAACATCAAGATTGGTACGGACACATTCACATCTCCTTTCGGCTGCTCCCGTTAGGGGTCACCACAGTTGATCGCTTTTCTCCACACTACCCTGACCTCTACATCTCTTTCACTTCAACTACTTGGATATCTTCCTTCACCACATAATACACCATATTAACACACCATAAACCTCCTCTTTGGTCTTCCTCTTTTCCTCCTGCCCGGCAACCCCATCCTCAGCATTCTCCTACCAATATATTGTATGCCCCTCCTCTGCAAATGTCCAAACCATCTCAACCTAGCCTCTCTCACCTTGTCTCCAAAACATCCTACATGTGCCATCCCTCTAATGAACCCATTTCTAATCCTGTCCATCCTTGTCTCCCCCAATGAAAATCTCAGCAGATTCAACTCTGCAAACTCCAGCTCTGCCTCCTGTCTTTTTGAAAACGCCACTGTCTCTAAACCGTACATCATTGCTGGTCTCACGACAGTCCTAAAGACTTTCCCTTTCACTCTTGCCGAAACCTGTCTATCACAAATCACTCCTGCCACTCTTTTCCACTCACTCCACCCTGCCTGAACTCTTTTCTTTATTTCTCTAACGCACTCTCCATTACTTTGCACTGTTGACCCCAAGTACTTAAACTCTTCCACCTTCACTACCACTTCTC
>JAOTRA010000012.1:2326928-2337615 GCA_026260255.1 Pseudolaguvia tuberculata | reverse complement strand
CTCCCTTATTCTTAAAAATTGGTACCAGGACACTCCTTCTCCATTCCTCAGGCATCCTCTCACCTTCCAAAATCCTGCTAAACAATTTAGTCAGGAACTCCATTGCCATCTCTCCTAAACATCTCCACGCTTCTACAGGAATGTCATCTGGTCCAACCACCTTTCCACTCTTCATCCTCTTAATAGTTGCTCTCACCTCTGCCTTACTAATCCTATCAAAATCCTGCTCCACCATCTCCACATCATCCAACCTTTTCTCTCACTCATTCATCAGCTGCTCAAAATACTCTCTCCACCTTCTCAACACACTCTCCTCCCTAGCCAAGACATTTCCATCTGTTTCCTTTATTGCTCTAACTTGCAGTACATCCTTCCCATCTCTGTCTCTTTGCCTGGCCAACCGGTACAAATCTTTTTCTCCCTCCTTAGTGTCCAACTTCTCATACAGCTCCTCATACGCCTTTTCCTTAGCTTTTGCCACCTCCCCCTTCACCTCATGTCCTTATACTCCTGCCTACTTTTCTCATCTCTCTACCGATCCAAATTCGCCAACTTCTTTCTCCTTATACTTTCATGCACTTCCTCATTCCACCACCATGTCTCTTTGTCTTCCTTTTCCTTTCCAGATGTCACACCAAGTACGTTTCTAGTCTCCCTTATCACTTCTACAGTCATTGCCCAATCATTCAACAACTTTTCCATACAACCGAGTCCCTGACTGACCTCCTCCCTGAATCTCACAATACAGTCTTCCTCCTTCAGCTTCCACTATCTTTTTCTCTTTTCTGTCATTTCTCTCTTCCTCTTCTTCCTAACATCCAAATCCATTCTACAGACAACCATCCGATGCTGTTTAGCTACCCTATCCCCTGCCACCACCTTACAGTCTCTTTCAGGTTACCTCTCCTGCACAAAATATAGTTCACCTGTGTGCAACTTTTTCCACTCTTATGTCACCCTATGCTCTTCCTTCTTCTTAAAATATGTTTTAACCACTGCCATCTCCATCCTTTTAGCAAAATCTACCACCATCTGCTCTTCCACATTCCTCTTTTTAAAGCTATACCTACCCATCACATTCTCATTACCTCTGTTCCCTTCACCAACATGACCATTGAAGTCTGAGTACTGACACATTCACATATTTCTGTTACACATAGTAAATTTATGTCAAATGACATTTATATTGACGGCATTATAACAGACACTGACATTTGTCATTTATATGAATGTGCAATTGAGGGTTAAAAACCTTACTTTCGGTTCAAAATTGTCAGTGTTGGAAATATGTTAAGGAGCACCTTTTTGCTGTAGTGTGTGGTATATTTAATTTACATTTAATTTACTGTATTTGGCAGACACCTTTATCCAGCACAACATAGATTTATTTCTTTTGAACAACTGAGTAATTGTTGTTTAAGGGCCTTGCTTAGGGGCCCTACAGTAGTAACTTTGCTTCTCTGGCTGGGAATTAAACCCTGATCTTGCTTGTAGCAGTCCACTGTGCTACCACTGCCCAATTCTTTTTTATTTGTGATCATTCAGCTACATTTATAAAAATATCTAGATAATTTGACATGGATTTTTATTAAACAACCCATATACAAAATGTATAAAATGCACATTATATCTTTTATATGACCTAATCTCTTTATGGACCAAAAACTCAAAAGCGCTTACAGCTCAACACTAGTTTTTCATGAACATTTGCATATGCGCCTGTTAACAATTCATAAACAGAATAGATTTGCGAAAGAGACCCAGTTATTTAAAATATCACAACAACAAAATCACACCTGAACAGATTAAAAGTCATTTGTACAGCAGGAAATAACATAGATTACAGGCACTGGAGCACACAGTATTAGATATTGTTTATGTACACTATATTGCCAAAATATTTGTGGACACCTGTAACGTGGTGAAGATAGCCGGATCCATGGATGCAAGAACACGCTTTATTTAAGGTTGAACACAGGAGGTGAACAATGATCACACGATGAAATAAACCTGAGGACGTCATATAAGATGAGCCAAACAAAAGAGGCAAATGCACACATGTACTCCCAGATACAGACACAGAAACGGGAAACTGATTACACATGCAAACCACCACTAATTTAAATAATTACACATATGGACCGCATCAACTGTGACATATAATAAACTATAATCCGTACTGCAGTTAGCGCAGCGTTTCCTTAAATGGTGTGTCATCGCCCAGAAGTCCAACCAGGGCATCAATCCTAGGGTGATAACGGCTTCAGGTGTAGGAGTGGCGTAGCTCGGCTCGTTACAACACCTGAGCATTACAAACACATGCGATTTTAAACATCTTATTACAGATTTATTCCCATTTTGCTATTTTATTAAGCTCTTCTAGTAAGACTTTCCATTCCAATGTGAAGCTTGGATGCGAGATATCTCTCCATTCAGCTCCAACAATATTAGTGAGATCAGACACTGTAAGGAGGTCTGGAGTGCAGTCTGTGTTCCAGTTCAGGACTTTTTAAAAAAAACTGTAATAGCAATAGTTTTTTAAAAACCAATAATAACCCAGAATGTGATAAGCTCAGGGGCTTTGTGCTCAGGGTCATTGTTATTCTGGAACGCTGTTGAAGTATCTTAGTTCCGTTAAAGGAATAATGTAATGCTTTACCATACAAAAGCATTCTAGACAAATTTGTGAGTCCATATTTGTAGAAACAGATTGAGAACCACAAATGAATCTGATGCTCAAATGACCACAAACTTTTGGCAATGTAGTGTCTATGCATTAATAGACATTAAGTCATTAAATGAGAGCAAGTCATTAGCACATCATTGAAACTCTTGTTAATATTTTATAACCATTACTTGCTTTGACACATCATATAATATTGTGTTTTGTATCACAAGACAGTAAAGGGCAGTTTACTGAGTTTTAAACATTGGCAGGTAATATAGACAGCAATACAGATCTTTCGACCTGTAACATTAAATCGGATGCAAGTAACATAAAAAAAAAATTTTCTGTTAATACTGCATTTTCCAGCTTTAATTCAAATAGATTTTGTATGTAGCGAAAGCTTACAAATACAGAAATATATGCAATCGAATGCATACAAGTTAATGCCTTTCACAAACTTCTCTTGATTTTTCAGTATCTTTTCCATTCATTAACAAGTGTGTTTTCCTTCATGTATATCCATCTTAGCTATTTTGCTCTTCGCTGGTCTCCACACTGAGTTGCACTGAAGCAGGAATCTCTCCATTACACTGTGCTGAAACTTCTCTTTCTCTTATTACCTGAAGCTCAACAGTGCTGCTGCTGGGAGGTTCAGGGGTCACAACCACGGCAACCGGGGTGCTGCTTGGAGTCGCAGATTCTGCCGATGCTTCTAGAGCTGGACTTGACGAATCACTTTGATCTGGAGCTCGGAGTCTCTTCATTAAAGTGGTCACACGCACTGCTTTCTGCATTAAAGAAGATCAGTCATTTTGAACTGTGAAAGGCAAAAGGTCAAGAAATAAGGCACTCATTTGTGAGTTTAAGAAATTGCTTCACCTTCCATTTCGCTTTAGCAAAGTTCTTTTCAATCTGAGCACAAACCCCATCTTTAATATTCTTGTCTGAAGCGGCATTCCCAGATATCCTAAGACAAATAAATTTGATCTCTGAGACATATGTGAATGACCGGTTTTATTAAAGCAAATGTAAACAGCATTACATATCTAAAGAACCTCTTACCACTCATGGCTGATTGCCTCCTGTGCAGTCAGTCTTTGATCTTGATCCACTTCCATTAATGCTGCAACTAGACTTTTGGCTATAATAGATAAGCATATATTTTTTAATAGTACAAAAACATTAAAAGCATGCAAAATAAGTATAAATCTTTAGGAAAAGCAAAGTCGTAACAAAGATCAGTGACAAAGTTTGAAACCGTTGTACAATTACATTCATTCATTCGTTCATTCATTCATTCATTCATCTTCTAACCCGCTTATTTCGTAGTTCGCTGTCATGGGGGATTGGACAAGAGGCAAGGGTACACACTGGACAGGTCGACAGTCCATTGCAGGGCCACAAACATGGACAAACAACCATACACCCTTTCCTATGGGCAATTTAGAATTACTAATCAACCTAATGTAATGTACATTAGGGAAGTAATGAGTATGTACATTGTGTGAGGAAATCAGGGGTAGCAGAGAAGTATGTTAGAGTGGTACAGGACATGTATGAGGACAGTGTGACAGCAGTAAAGTGTACAGTAGGAATGTTGGACTGGTTCAAGGTGAAGGTGGGATTGTATCAAGGATCGGCTCTGAAATCTTTCTAGTTTGCAGTGGTGATGGACAGGTCAGACAGGAGACAATGATGTTTGCGGATGATATTTTGATTTGTGGTGAGAGTAGGGAGCTAGTTGAGAAGAATCTGGAGAGGTAGAAGTACTCGCTGGAGTGAAGGGGAATGATAGTCAGTAGGAGTAAGACAGAGTACATGTGTATGAGTAAGAGGGAAGGCAGTGGAGTGGTGATGTTGCACGAAGACGACGTGGTGAATGTGGAGGAGTTTAAGTACCTGGGTTCAACAGTGCAAAGTAATGGAGTGTGTTAGAGAATTGAAGAAAAGTGTGCAGGCAGGGTGGAGTGGGTAGAAAAGAGTGCCAGGAATGATTGGTGATCGACGAGTCTCTGCAAGTGTGTAAGGGAAAGATTATAGGACTGTAGCGAGACCTGCAATGTTGTACGGTTTAGAGACAGTGGCATTGTCACAAAAGATGTGATGAGTATAGACAGGATTTGAAATGAGTTTATTAGAGGGACGGCGCATGTAGGATGCTTTGGAGACAAGGTTGAGATGGTTTGGACATGTGCAAAGGAGAGACCTGCAGTATATTGATAGAAGAATGCTAAGGATGGAGGTGCCGGACAGGAGGGAAGACCAAGGAGGAGGTTAATGAATATGGTGAGCCAAGATATGCAGGTAGTTGGGGTGAAAGAGGCAGATGTAGAGGACAGGGTAGTTATTGAATTATTGATTAAATAGTTTGATCAAACCCCATGACACTAAAGTTCACACCTCTACTGTAGTTCCTAAAACAACACCATATCTCTTCTGTTTTGTAAAACACAATGGAAGTTTCTCTAAATTACTAAAGAATTAAAAACACATACAATGGCATACTGGGACCAATTTATTTGTAACAATACAGAACAAAGAGTGATGTATCTTTGTAGTTCTGTATTTGCTCCATCCTTTTTTTAAACTTACCAGAATCTGAAATATCA
Organism: Pseudolaguvia tuberculata; assembly: GCA_026260255.1. Lineage (NCBI taxonomy): Eukaryota > Metazoa > Chordata > Actinopteri > Siluriformes > Sisoridae > Pseudolaguvia > Pseudolaguvia tuberculata. The sequence continues at coordinate 2,332,338 of JAOTRA010000012.1, read as the reverse complement.
TCCCAGTATGGTGAATCAAACTCATAGTCGCCTGATAGAATTTTCCGGAACATGTTTTTGTCATGACTGTCATCATCATCATCATCATCATCAGCCTCATCGTAAAAAGGAGGGTTTCCTGACAAACTTATTAGGAAAAAAATTGTCTGTTATTTTGTATGTATAAAAATGTAAATATTTAAATCAAATATAATTAAAATATGACAAGTGCCTCATCTCCCAAAAGTTAAAAGCATCTACATACATTTTGATAGATTTAAAATTACATTTAACTCAAAATAAAATAAACAAAGACTTATTGAAGAATTAAAAGACATGTTGTGGTAAAACATAATGAATAAGACACGAGATGTAATGACATATATTTACAACACAGTCAGATAGTAAGATTATTGGGTGATGACTTGTGACCAACTGAACAATATGCACTGCAGACATCAACTACAGGCATCTTAAATCAGATCCTCCTAAAGCTCTTACAGTTACTTTAAACATAATTAAGTTAAACTTGAAGTAAATCCGGATCTTTTTGAATTCTTTATTAAGGACATGACTAATTATAAATAGTATTGCTGTGTGGCTTTTCTCATCATAATGTAGTAGTAATACAACTTCTAATGATATTAATATTCCAGACTATTGTAAATTTTTACTATAGGCCAAAAATTAACTTCCGTGTTTTCCATCATATAGCAATGGTTATTACTGACTCATATGAAAGCAGTCATCATTTCTACCTAGCCAATTATTTGAAATATTCACATTTACAATTAATGGGATAGGATCATTTTAAATAAATGCTAATACACACTACACTGCCAAAAGTTTGTGGTCACCTGACGATCAGATCCTTCTGTGTTTCATCTCCAAACTGTTGCTAGTTGTCTAGAAGGCTTTTTTATGTTCTAGCAATCTAGCATTACCAACGCTGTTTCATCATGACTAACCAGTCTGTTTCAAAAGTCAGAAATAATTAAAATTAAAATATATAGTGCTCATGCAATTTTATGAACTAGTAATGTTAAAGTAAAATTTTGCCGTAAAGGAAAAGTAAAATAAATACTAGCCTGTTCTGTGATTACATTTCTGCCTACCTGTGGATTACTAAATAAACTGTTCTACTGTACCATGGATTCGAATAAGACTGATTCATTATACAGACATACACAATGGAACAATGAAACACCTAGACTAAGTGGGTTAACACACAAAAAGTGATTTTCACTGACAGGATGTACATGACCACTCCAATGGCCCAGCAATCCACTGGTCTGCCGTATCGCTGTCTTCCGACTACTTCTGGAGCTAAGAAAATATAAATACATAATTTATTAAACAATCATTTTTATGAGTACTGCAGTGGGGGGCAGTAAGGCCATTCCCTTATGCTTCCCTTATTATTAAACATTTAAGATATTGCAACTGTATTCATGTATCCAGCAAACACTACAGCCTCACACCATGTTTATCTAATCTGCCAAAAGCTTTCAGAATCAATAGTGCTGTCTAATAAACTACATTAGCAATAGAACTGTTTCTTTAAACAATCTTAATTTAAATTCACAGGGCGAGCTATCTGACCTGTAACTGCAGTTTTTCATTCATTTACATTTACAACATTTGGCAGATGCTCTTAACCAACTGAGTTGCTCAAGTGCACACAGTGGTTGCCTGGTAGAAGTAGAAAAGCCTGGTCTTTCTGGTATCAGTCCAACACCTTAGCTACCCTTTTCTACTGATTGGTTGATCAGATCAAACCTGGTACAGCCAATTTTGACATATGTAGCAATCTGCACACATTACAGTAATTAGAGAATTAAATTTTTACTCTCATAGCTGATGGAAGAGGGGAAATAGACTTGGTCTCAGACATACTTAAAATTACGGTCAAGATGGAGTTTTTCATAAAAGCTAGACAGTGTGAGGGGAGTTCGGCTACCCCAGACCGTTGACTTTGAGTTTTACAGCCTTTTACTGTATTATGTTGTAAGGGTTTGGGTTTCTTGTCACCTTTAGGTTTTCATGTTACATTTAGGTTCTTGAGTTTTGTTTGTTTTGTTTTGGCTTAGCTAGGCAAGTCATGCTGTTAGTTAGCTAGCTAAGCAAATTCTTGTCTTGTCCATGTTTGTTTACTTGCTGTTTTGTGACCCTTGTTTCTCTAGTGTTTCCTGTTACGTGGTTCTCCTCTCCATTGAGTTCAGGTGTGCCTTGTAATGTTTATAGTAAAGTATATTTCCGGTGCTGCCTGTCTTGTTTGTTGGTGAATTATTAAATTAACTATACCACTCACCGTGAGAGTATCTTGTTAATATTTAGCTTTAGTCTTGTATATCAGGTTCTTGCTATGTCGAGTTCATGTAAGAGTCTCGCCAATGTTTGTATTATGCTATGAGTCAGATTTGTTCATGCCAAGTATGTTATCTTTGTAAATATACTGCACTTGGGTTCTCAAGACTGCTTGCTGTTAATAGATCTTTGCCTAGACATTACAGATGTATTTTATTCAAATGTTTTATGGTTTTGTGATATTATTAGATAAATGTTGATTCTCCAGAGGTGTGGTTGTGGTTGTAGTGTAGAGGTTCTGGAGTCTTAACAGTCAGGTACGCCCACACTGAATGCCCAAATTTATGGCCTGCCACTGCCTATACTTCATGTAAAATGAAGTATAGGCAGATAAATACTACACAACCTTTTAACAATGTTGTAAGACAATTGAACTGTATGGCATTCATTCTAACCTGCTTTGTCATTAATTGGATGTTACAGGATCTGCAGAAGCCTGCAGCTCACACAGGGCAAAAGGCAAGGGTACACATAGATGACCAACCCCACACTTACTTCTATGTCCAATTTAGAATCAACTTAATGAATTGTACACAGGGTGGGAGTGCTAACCACTACACCACCGTGACGCCCATTTTGTTATATTTTGTTATAAGTACAAAATTCCAATAAGGTTAACTTAAATTTTCTTTTGGTGTTTCAAAATACCAAAATATTTTCGTATTTATGATTAAACTTGGATTATACAGCTATTACAACTCGGCACAACTGTGCACTAAAAAAAAACTGTGCTGATTATTACAGACATTGAGACAGAGTACCATAGAAAAAAAATTCAAGTCATATTTGGAGCTTGTACATCAGAACATGGTTGACCATGGACAGAGAATACTGCAATAAGGACAGATTTGTCACATCCTCCTCTGGAATGGGCTTCTCTGGCGCGCGCGGCTGAGTCTCGTCTAGCGCTGATTCGCGTGTGTTGTGAGCCGGCAGATTTCTCCTGGGCCCAGTTGGATTAACTCTCGCCTTCCACACCCAACCCCCCCCGAATGTCTTTTGCTCTATTCTTGTTCACGACCCCGTCTTTTCTTTAGTGTGTTTAATAATACTGGTTGGATTTTATTAGGAAAGCCGAACACCTGTATATATAAGACCTTACAGCTCACAGAGCATGTCAGACCATATTATGGCAGAGTGGCCTGAAAGAAGATTCGCCTTACTGCAAAGAAAACCCAACAAAACATAAAAGCCCTCATGGACTTTGCTAAGATGGTGAGAAATAAGATTCTCTAGTCTTATGAGACAGAGATAAACTTAATTATAAGCAGTATGTGTGGAGAAAACCAGGTACTGCTCATCATCTGTCCATTACAGTCTGAACAGTGAAGCATGGTGGTGGCATCATCATGCTGTGGGGGTGGCTTTCAGCTGCAAGGACAGAACCACTGGTTGCAATCTAGGGAAAGATGACTGCGGTCAAGTACAGGGATATCCTGGATGAAAATCTTCTCCGGAGTGCTCAGTACCTCAGACTGGGCTGAAGGTTTATGTTCCAACAAGACAATGGCAGAGTTAAAATAACTGAGTGGCTTCACAACCACTCTGTGACTGTTTTTGAATGGCCCCGCCAAAACCCTGACTTAAGCCCAATTTAGCATCTCTGGAGAGACTTAAAAATGGCTGTTCACCAATGTTTACCATTGAGAAATGGCAGAGGATCCCTAAATCAAGTTGTGAAAAACTATATATATAGATAGATAGATAGATAGATAGATAGATAGATAGATAGATAGATAGATAGATAGATAGATAGATAGATAGATATAGCCTGCAAAAGTATTCATACCCCTTGAACTTATCCACATTTTCTCTCATTATGACCACAAACAAATAATATTTTTTTTGGGCCGTTATGTGAAAGACCAACACAAAGTGGCATACAATTGTGAAGTAGAAAGAAAATTATACAGGTGCTTTTTACAAGTCTTTTACAAGTTTTTATCTCAGAGCAGCTTTTCAGAATGAATGTTAATTCTTATAGTTTGTCCCTGATGAGCAAGCCTGGGGGTGAAGGTGGCAAGGAAAAACTCGAGTAGAAACTAGACTCAACAGGGAACCCATCCTCATTTGGGTTGATCAGAAATGTGTGTATAAACAGTTCTGTGTGGCTGGAAATGGGGTGACTTGTCCATACTACCAGCTTTGCACATCTAGAGACTGAAATCTTTGCCCATTCTTCCTTGCAATACATTTCAAGCTGAGTTAGATTAGATGTTTTCAGATCATCTACAGATTATCGATTGGATTTAGGTCTAGACTTTGTCTGTGTCATTCAAACACGAGAATGTTTCATTTAAAACCATTCCATTGTAGCCTTGGCTTTCTGTTTAGGGTCGTTGTCCTGTTGGAAGGTGAGTCTTGCAACAGTCTCAAGTGTTTTGCAGACTCTCAAGTTTTCTTCCTGGATTTCCCTGTATTTGGCTTCATCCATCTTCCCAACTCTGACCAGCTACCTAGTCCCTGCTGAAGAGCAGCAGCCCCAGAGCATGATTCTGCCACCACCATGTTTGACAGTAGGTATGCTGTGTTTAGAGTGATGTGCAGTGTTAGGTTTCTGTCACACACAGCGTATTACATTAATTCACAAAAGCTCTGGTCTCATCTGACTAGAACACCTTCTTCCACACTGAGTCAGGCTTTCTTCTTGCCACTTTTTCATAAATGGCAGATATCAGAGCACACTGAAAGATTCCGCCATCTGAACAGTAGATTGCTGCAGTGAACCCAGGGCCTCTTTGCCACATCTCTGATCAGTGCTTTCCTTGTTCAGCCTGTTAGTTTCGGTGGACGACCATGTCTCGGTAGGTTTGCAGTTGTGCCATACTCTTTCCATTTGCAGATGATGGACTGTGGTCCATGAGATGTTTAAAGCTTGGGAAATTATTTTTAAAATTATTTTCATAGCCTACCTCTGCTTTAAATGTCTCAGCTTTATCCCTAACCTGTCTGGTGTGTTCCTTGGACTTCATGATGCTGTTTCGTCTCCTTTAGGCTGCTCCCGTTAGGGGTCGCCACAGCGGATCATTCTTCTCCACCCTACCCTGTCCGCTACATCTGCCTC
>JAOTRA010000012.1:2306997-2318414 GCA_026260255.1 Pseudolaguvia tuberculata | reverse complement strand
ACAAGAAGGTCCCGGGTTCGAATCCCGGGCCAGGATCTTTCTGTGCGGAGTTTGCATGTTCTCCCTGTGCTTGCGTGAGTTTCCTCTGGGTGCTCCGGTTTCCTCCAACAGTCCAAAAACATGCAGATTAGGTCAATTGGTGATTCTAAATTGTCCAAAGGAGTGTATGTGTGTGTGAGAATGCTTGTTTGTCTATGTGTTGCCCTGTGATGGGCTGGAGACCCGTCCAGGGTGTACCCCTGCCTCTCGTGCAGGGATAGGTGCAGCAGACTCCCGTGACCCCGGATTCGGGAATAAGCGGGTAAGAAGATGAATGAATGAATGTATGCCAAGTAGTTCCATTGCTGTACAAACAACAAAAATAAAAGAAAAAAAAGAGTCTTGTGCACCTATGACCTTGTCACTGGATCATCAGATCACTTTTACTAGCAAATAACTGCTCATACCAGAACTCCATTCATAAAACCATATTTTCAAGTTCCTTAAATCTCTACAATTGTCATCACTCAAAAAGAAGTACAACAAACAAATAGATTGACAACTTTTAAAAAGTCTTCTTCTCCTTTCAGCTGCTCCTGTTAGGGGTTGAATTACTCTTCTCCACACTACCCAGTCCTCTAAATCTGCCCTTTTCACCCAAACTACCTGCTTCCCTCACCACCTCACCTCCTCCTTGGTCTTCCTTATCATGCCCTGCTTGGCTACCGCTGCAGTTCACTCCACCTCTGGACCGGAGTTTTGCTCTCGCTCCCGCCTTCGCTCTTCGCACACCTGATCGACATTTCCGCTAGGATTCTGGTTCTAAAAATAGCGGTGTTGGTCCCCTACTCCTTTGCTCTACTCACCATAGTCTTGCGCTATCCAGCTCATTGAAATTTTTTCCTGAATCTTGATATTTTGCCTTCATAGTCTGCTCCTGATTTTTTTGCGCCTTGTAACTTCCTGTTTTGATATTTTGTCTTTTTGGATTTTCTGTTATTTTTGCCTGCTTACGATTTTTTGCTTCTTGCCTTTTGCCTGTCTTAGATTTTGCCTCTGGAGGGTTTTTTTTAGCTATCGAATTTTTTAGTTTCCCTTCGTGCTCCCTTCCGTCTCCTCACTTCCTGTTTTTTTTTTTGTTTGTTTTTTTCCTCCCTCCACTATTTCTCCGTTAAGTATTCATTTTTCTTCAAATTTCATTTCTGCCTATTTTGTTCTGATCGGTCCTGTTATTTACATTAAGAATTTATTTTATTCCCTCCCCCTCATGTTTCTTTTTCCACCCATTTTGTGTTTGGCGGTCCTTCCGTTTCCTACCCGTTTTCGCTTCTCGCGATCTATTTTCTGTTTACACCAGTTATTGGCTTTTCCGCACCCGTTTTCGGGTTTGGTAGTAATTCTTCTCCTTCCCTGATTCCTCCTCTTTCCCGTCACTCGACGTTTGGGTTCTCTGTTTCGGTCTAACCCCTTTACCCATTGTGGCAGAATAATTGAGCCACTATGAAGCAAGCAGAGTGGTCGGAACTCCGGTCTGCGGTGGGGAACCAGTGTAACATGTTGGGCTCTCATCATCAAGACCTCCAGCAATTGAACCAGCATTACAAGCTTCTCACCGATACCGATATTGCTCTGGAGAAGCGTGTCAGCAACCTTCAGATACCTACCTCCTCTCCTGCTATGCACTCTGGCAGCCTCGTGTTGGTGGAATGAATGTGCCATGATGAACGTCTTCATTAACGGACTGAATGACGACATCCAAGAACTGCTATGCTCTCAAGACCTTCCGGAAAGCTTGCAGGAGACCATGGACCTAGCCGGCAAGATCGACGCTCGAAGGAGTCAGCGAGGACAGGGGGTCAGACTCGCGAAGGGCAGAGTAGCCACACCTGAAATGATGCAAGTGGGGTGAACTCAAATCTCCTCAGATGAACACCTGCGTCGTAGTAGGGAGGGGGCCTGTTTCTACTGTGGCAAGGCCGGCCACCTCCTTCAATCTTGTCCAGTAAAAGAAAGGGTCTCCTAGGTTGATTGAGGGCCCTAGGGGACAATGAAAATCAGACTTTATCCCCAACCAGATCTTGCCTAGATGCTTACGTTGTTCATTGTTCTTGCCGATTTTTGACGAAGGTCTTCATTGACTCTGGTTCTGATCACTTCCACCGGAGCTGAACTTCGCATCCCGGTGCACTCTCTGCCTCACCCCCTACCAGTCCAAGCACTAAATGGTAACCGTCACACACCAGACTTACCCAGTTCAGCTTCAGGTCATGGGTAACCACACAGAATGGATCACCTTTTTGGTCATGAAGGGCTCTCATGCAGCTGTCGTATTGGGGTGTCCTTGGTTAGTTCGTCACAACCCCCGTATCGACTGGACCAGGGACACCATACTCAATTGGGGGTCATCCTGTGCTTCATACTGCCTTCAAGCAACCTACAGCAGAACCGATACAAGCATGCACAGAGGAATTTCCAGACCTTTCCGAGGTCCTGCTCGAGTACGCAGACTTGAGGCTGGTCTTCAAGTCTAGGGCCGTCTCACTCCCTCCCCACCGTCCCTATGACTGCCCTATTGACCTTCTCCCAGGCACCTCTCTCTCTCGGGGAGGTTATTATCGCTGTCAGGCCCTGAGACCAAGGCTAGGAAGACCTATATTGCCGAATCTCTGGCTGCCGGCATAATCCGTTCTTAAGAAAAAGGATCAGTCTCTGCGGCCTTGCATCGATTACCGGGCCTCAACGATATCACTGTAAAGAACCGATACCCCCTGCCACTCATGACTTCTGCTTTTGAACTTCTCCAGGGCACTACTATTTTCACCAAACTACGTCTTTGCAATGCATATCACCATGTGATATGAATGGAAAACTGGCTTCAACACTCCCTCTGGGCACTATGAGTACCTGGTTGTTCCCTTCGGCCTCACCAATGCCCCAGGTCTTTTTTAGACGCTCATTAATGATGTCCTGAGGGAGTTTCTGAATCACTTTGTTTTCGTGTACCTGGACGATATCCTAGTCTTCTCACGATCCCTGGATGAACATGTCAGTCATGTCCATCAGGTGCTACAACGTCTTCTGGAAAACAAATGATATGTAAAGGAGGAGAAATGTGAGTTCCACAAGACGTCTGTCTCTTTCCTAGGGTTCAGGGTTGCCCCCTCAATTTTAGAGATGGAACCAGCTAAGGTCACTGCCGTCAAGGATTGGTCCATCCCGTCATCTAGGCAAGCTCTTCAGAGGTTCCTGGGTTTCGCTAACTTTTATAGGAGGTTCATCAGGAACTTTAGCTCTGTTGCTGCTCTCTTGATGGCCCTGGCCTCGACCAAGTTTCCATTCAAATGGAACAAGCTGCCCAGGTGGTTCACCTCAGCCCCCATCCTCAGCATCCCAGGCCCTACCCGCCAGTTTATTGTGGAGGTTGACGTCTCTGAAACAGGCATAGGAGCTGTTCTGTCCCAAAGAAGCCTCAAGGACAAGATCCATCTGTGCTCTTACTACTCCCACCGACTCATGCCCTCGGAATGCAATTATTTCATTGGCGATAGGAAACTTCTAGCCATTAAGAAGGCCCTGGAGGAATGGAGGCACTGGCTGGAGAGGACTGAGCAACCCTTCTTAGTCTGGACAGACCATTGAAACCTGGAATATCTAAGAACTGCCAAGAGATTAAATGCCCGTCAAGCCCGTTGGTCGTTTTTCCTGTTTTTAACTTCACAGTCTCATTTCGCCCTGGCTCCAAGAACGTCAAACCTGATGCCCTGTCACGTCAGTTCTCGTCTTCCCAGGAGTGGGAAAGACGAAACCCATATTGCTCCCTCAGTGCCTGGTGTTACCCTCGAAATAGAGGAGAGGGTCAGGAAAGCTCTGAAACAAGAATCTGGCCCTAACAACGTCCCTCCCAACTGCCTGTTTGTGCCCAGGGCCGGTGATGTCTGCGTACACAATAAGCCCTCTAACCATCCACCTGCGGGCCTCCTAAGACCTCTTCCTGTACATCATCGGCCATGGTTCCACATCACTCTGGACTTTGTTGATGGTCTCCTGGTTTCCAGCGGCTACAGCTGCATTTTGACCATAGTAGACCGTTTCTCCAAGGCCGCCCACTTTGTCCCCCTTAGTTGGCGACCCTCCGCCAAGCAGACCGCCGATCTGGTGATAGAACATGTCGTGCGGTTGCACTGTCTCCCTTCTGACATTGTCTCCGATAGAGGGCCTCAGATCTCTTCCCAGTTTTGGAAGACCTTCTGTAAGTTGATCGGGGCCACTTCCAGCCTATCCTCAGGTTACCACCCCCAGACTAACAGCAAGACCGAGCGTACCAACCAGGTTATCAACCCCTGTGCGGTCAGGCTTCAGCTTCCCTCTACTATGGGTATTAACCCAACGTTCCATGTCTCTCAGATCAGATGCCTGGTTTCGTCCCTGTTGTCCCCACAGGCCCTATACGGTTCAGAGACTCCTACAGTCCTGACGCTGGGGACGCAGACTCCAATACCTGGTAGACTGGGAAGGATAGGGTCCGGAGGAGAGGAGCTTGATTCCTGCAAAGTTTGTTCTGGATCCCACCCTCATGACGGATTTTCACAAACGACACCCGTAGGAGTTCATAAAGGGGGAGGTACTGTCATGCCCTGCTTGTCTACCGCTGCAGTTCCCTCCACCTCCGGACCGGAGTTTCGCTCTCGCTCCAGCCTTCGCACACCTGATTGACATTTCTGCTAGGATTCTGGTTCTAAAAATAGCGGTGTTAGTCCCTTACTCCTTCGCTCGATTATTGCGCTACTCACCATAGTCTTGCACTATCCAGCTCATTGAAATTTTTTCCTGAATCTTGATATTTTCCTAATTTTTTTGCATCCTGTAACTTCCTGTTCTTTAATATTTTGTCTTTTTGGATTTTCTGTTATTTTTGCATGCTTCCAATTTTTTGCTTCTTGCCTTTTGCCTGTCTTAGTTTTGCTTCTGGAGGGGTTTTTTTGGTTCTAGAATTTTTTAGTTTCCCTTCGTGCTCCCTTCCGTCTCCTCACTTCCTGTTTGTTTTGGTTTTTTTGTTAGTTTTTTTTCCCTCCCTCTGCTGTTTCTCCGTTAAGTATTCATTATTCATTAAATTTCATTTCTGCCTATTCTGTTCTGATCGGTCCTGTTATTTACATTAAGAATTTATTTTATACCCTCCCCCTCATTTCTCTCCGCTCGTTTTTCTTTTTTCACCCATTTTGTATTTCCAGCTTCCTGCGTTTCCTACCCGTTTTCGCTTCTCGCGATCTATTTTCTGTTTACACCCGTAATTGGCTTTTCCTCACCCGTTTTCGGTTTTGAAAGTAATTCTTCTCCCTTCCTGATTCCTCCTCTTTCCCGTCACTCGGCATTTGGGTTGTCTGTTTCGGTCTAACCCCTTTACCCATCGTGACATTCCTCTTTTCCTCCTGCCTGTCCTTGACGGTTCGGACTTGCCTTGACGGTCCACCACTGGTCATTAATACTATTGTGTCTACTCCCAAAACCACACTATATTACTATAATACTAGAGGATAGTGATTATTAAAGATTAAGATTAAGTCTAAATAAGAGTTTAAAACATAAATGTGATAATCAGCTGTCTTAAAACTTATACTGCAGAGGCTTCAATTGTGTGCATCTAAAATAATTTATAGCAACATTCAGTATATATTATATATATAACATAATATACTAAATTAAACATGGTCATTATTTAAAGCTGTTGTCTGAGCTTAAATAAATGGAAAACAAAATGAATTTATAGGGGATTATGCAACAAAAAAATGTAACAAGTATTTTACCTGCTTTCTCTGTTAATGATGCAACAACATCAACATTTCACAAATTTCAACACTAAATCTGGTGATGCGTCATGTTATGCATGTCTGATGAGAACAGACTTACTAGCATGGTCAATGTATTCGCTCAGATCGCATCAGGGAGTACATTGAGTACTTTAGGAAATTGAAAGTTATATGAGGTAGTGTATATGACTTTGTGCACAGAACAGTTTGTAATTGTTGGCTTAGTGAAGTGATGTCCAGTAAATCGCTCGCAAACTACCAATAGCTTGTAAGTTAGCCAATTTAGACTAATGTCTCCCAGGGTACAATGCAATATTTATTTGACATATTAGCCATAAAATTATTTGTGATGCAAAATATTATTCTATAACATCTTGACAATCTAGCACTGTCGCCTCACAAAAAGAACGTACCAGGTTTGAATCACAAGCCGGGGATCTTTGTGTGGATTTGCATGTTCTTCCCGCGCTCGTGTGGGTTTCCTCCGGGTGTTCTGGTTTCCTCCCACAGTACAAAAACATGCAGATTAGGTTGATAGACCCCCGTTACCCCGAATTCGGAAATAAGCGGGTAAGAAGATGGATGGATGGATGGATGGATGGATGGATGGATGGATGGATGGATGGATGGATGGATGGATCTTGTCAATCATCTCTAAAAACATATTGGCAAAATACACTGTCATCTGTATATTCAATCAGATTGTGTTCTTATGTAGTGATACAGTGCTGTTACAGCTTCCAACAGAGATATTATTCTCTGCATTCTCTGTTATTATTAATAACCATCTGATGTAACACTGATTCTTCTGTATTATGGTGACCATTTTGTTTTACAACATCTTTTACAATATGTACTAAATTAAATTATTTACTACAGCAAATTGACATTAACTTTTAATACTGTTGCGCTTTTATCTTAAACGCTTCTCTGTAAACCTGCTTTTCTCTGACTGACTTTAGATATCCTTTTCTTTTATTCCAGACAAGGTATGAAAAGAAAGAATCATAGAGATCTGGAAAGAGTTTTCCTGTATTAGTTCAAATTTCACCCTGTGATGGATTTTCCAAGACCACACAATATTTTTATCCATTTTATAAATTCAGAACGTAATGTCAATATATCTATGGTTGTGTTTCAATCAAGTAATGTGACTAATCAAGTTTCAAGCAGTATTTTTTTTCTTTTTGTCTGACACTGCTTGATCATGCATTCTTGGCAGATGTAGCCATGACTCTGAGTCAGAGTTACAAGGTAAGTTAATCCTTATGTGATATGATTAGTCATATAAAGCAAAACTTTCATTTTATATTCATCAACTGAAGAACAAAGTTGCAGCGATTCTCTGCAGCGTTGAGATGTTATAAATCCATGCAAAGCCAATACTGTGACCTTCTGTACAGGCTTGTGTAGACATTTGAAGAAAGGTTTAGAAACTTGACCATGTTTGACATTCATTGACACTCCTTGCATAGAGCTAGATCTTGATAGCATTTCAAAGCAGCTGGCTGAACTAAAGATGGAAGTTATTATTTCTGATGTTTGAAATGTCACCAACATTCACTACATTTTATAATTCTCTGATAATGCATTTAGATTCCATATATATAGATGTCCCTTTATGGCAGGACATACCCACACAAGTGAAGTGAAGGGAAGTGAGCGGACACCATTATGCTACCCAGGATATGATGAGATTGTGGAGGTTGTTACCAGGGCATTTGCTAAGTTAAGCATTTTGGAGCCATCAAAAAGAGTAAATCAGATTCCCTTCCCAAAAGCAAAGGAATCTATTCTTTCCAGATCTTTACACTGAGATCCAGGAATATGCTGTACTCGGATAGAATTGTTAACAGATTTTGTGTTCTTAATACCAATTTAGTGGGTGCTAGAGAGTACAGCTATGTTTTAATTCTTTGGCTTGTGCCGACACTAGCAAGCCAACATCAAATTTAAAATAAACAAACACTTTGCAACATTTCCACAGGATTCTAAAAAAGGCAAAGTGAATTAATTGGGTAGTGGTGGATTTATTTCCAAGGTGTAAGAATTTACGGCTGCACTGCTCTGTTCCTCGCCTCCCGTTTCGCTGGCGCGTCCCAGGAGTCTCAGAAAATACGAGCGCTCAGGGAGATCGCGCATAGAACAAACACCAGAACTTTGTCATGACAGTTTATTCATGCAGAGATACTCCAAAGAATATGATTGAAGGAGTTCATTTAAATAGCCACTCATCACAATAGCTTTTTGGGCAACTCCTTCTGAGAAAAACAGACAGGAAACCCCCTCATGTGCCTGTATCTTCAGATAACACACAGGAACTCAACACCCCTGAGCATGTGTTACAGATAACCTCTTAAAGACCGGACATTTGGTGCTGACTATGTGTGTGTGATATGAGAATGTGCTGAGGTGTGCAAAATCCAGAAGCTTTACACAAAAGGAGAACACATGTACACATAATCATAGACAAATGACACACAATAAAACAAGTTACAGGAGAAGAAGAAAAACTAATCTCTTCACAAGGAGTTGTGCTGGTTCTCCATCATGGATAGCACAGGGAGAATTTCACACACAATGGCAGGTGCTTGAGCCGAGATACAGTGTGTTCTCACGGCAGTATTTAAGTGTTATTCATAATTGTTATATTAATTCATGTTTCATTTAACCTGGACAACATTCATTTATTCATCTTATTCCCGAATTTGGGGTCTATTCCAGCGGACAAAGGGCGAGAGGCGGGGGTAGACCCTGGATGGGTCGCCAGTCCATCTCAGGGCAACACATAGGCAAACAACCATTCACACACACACATTCACTCCTATGACCAATTAAGAATCACCATGTTTTTGTGCTGTGGGAGGAAACCAGAGTACCTGGAGGAAACCCATGCAAGCGCGGGGAGAACATGCAAAATCCGCACAGAAAGATCCCGGCCCGGGATTGGACCCGGTACGTTCTTGTTGTGAGGCAACTGTGCTATCCACTATGCCACCGCGCCGCCCATGGTCAACAATGTAAATAAAAAAAATTATACCACCCAATAATCTTTTTTAATATGATAATGTCATACAGAAATTCCAACAAACAAAACAAAAAGCATAGGAACTTCAGTTCTGCCAAAGCTGTAAATATGTAAACATGTATTTACACAGCAAAGGAATTGAAAAAAAGTGTAGATAACATTGAATTGATTTTGGAATTAGACTCCCAGGATTAACTGGTAGGTAAACATGCATTTCTGTTACAGTTGTAATCCATAGGCGTTCCTATAGCTAAAATCATAAAAAGTAACACAAGATCATCTCTTTCTAATGGTTTTATTTTAGGTGTGTATAGATATGAAATAAACACAACTTACTGGTTCCATATGAGTATGAACCAATTTTCATGGAGAGTAATTTGAGAAACCTGTCTTGATCTTTAAGACTACTTTAAATGCAACCCCATATTTTGCACCGCTAACACAATACTGAAAGGACGTTCAAAATGCTGACACAAATCATCTAACATGCAACCTTATCACAGTTATTCTTTATTAACATAGTAAAGATTAGCATATCAAGACGAATTTTCAAAAAGTATAATGAAGTACCATAAGAGAAGCAACCATTTTAAAGATAATTTCTTGCTGACAGGACAATGATTAATAATAAGCAAATGGCTCTTTTTCAGCTGCTCTATTCAACAGTAGGCACTTCTTGGCAAATTAGCATAATGGTGAATCATCATCCTGTTAATGACTAGAATTAAGTAAATGGCACTACCGCTGCCACAAACAAACTGTTCTGTAAGGGATATGTTAGTAAAAAACGGGCATATTGGAAACATTGAAAACAATAACACACTTAAAACAATATCTGGCCATCTGCAAGAAATAAAAATTACTACAATTTATTTATTATATATTTTTTACAATTACACCTGAAGACTGGCTTTGGTAAGACTTTTCCAGGGATTCAATCCACAAAGTAAGAATCAGGAGAGATACAATAAATAAAACATTCAACACATGCCAAACTCATTTGCTCTAGGAAGGAGTCATATATACCCAGAGTGTGCAGTCAGAGATCATTAACTACGTTTTAAAAAATACTTACTGCTGACACTTACCATATGTCATCACTTTGGTTCAGCTCATGTATTTGTTACTTATTTAATATTGCTGACTTGATATAAAACTGCAATGAAAAGGCATGCACTGAGATAGTGGGCACCTATACTGTAATGAAGGGGGATAGCATGAGGCCATGTGTTTGATAATGTCTTCTTGTCTAAAAAAAGATATTGTAGCAGCTTGGTTATTTGCATTTATTTATTTGTTTTTTTCTCAAACAGAAAAAATGTTGTCTTCTGAATCCAAAATAATATGTATACTATTGGGTTGAACTATACTTTGCGGATTGCAGAACAAATTAAACAAAAGTCCCCAAAAGCTGCTAAAAATCAAAATCAAGCCAACTATAAAGTATATGCTCTGTGTGAAGAATTCTAATGGAATACATGAAGCATAACTTAAAATTGGCAAATAGCATTCTCTTTTTTGGCCACAATTCTTTCATTTAGTTCATCACTGATGGCACTTCTGATGTTAAAGTAAATGATGTATGTATGTAGCTTTACTCTGCTGCATTAGGTTTGCTTGACCCGTGCATTTGGCATCCTCAACATTGTCAGTTTGGGTTTCTTTAAAATATCTAAAGTAAGCCCTGTTAATCTCAGTTGTATAAAAGACACCAGTCCACAGAAGCAATCAATCAAATTCTAAACTCTCCTATATGACCAAGACCAAAGACCTGTCCAAGGATGTCAGGTACAATATTGCAATAAATGACAAGGCTGGAATAGGCTACAAGACCATCACAAAGCAGCTTTCATTCATTCATTAATATTTTAACAGACTTAATCCCTAAATCGGGGTCACAAGGGTCTGATTGAGCCTTTCCTTCTACACATAGGGCAAAAGGTACAACCTGGACAGGTTTCCAGTCAATTACAGGACCACACCGATCCATAAACACCATTTCTATCTTCTTCCTCTTCTCCTTTCGGCTGCTCCCGTTTGGGGTCGCCACAGCGGATCGCTCTTCTCCACACTACCCTATCTACTACATCTGCCTCTTTCACCCCAACTACCTGCATTATCTTCCTTCACCACATCCATAATCCTCTTTTCCTCCTGCCCGGCACCTCCATCCTCAGCATTCTTCTACCAATATACTGCATGTCCCTCCTCTGCACATGTCCAAACCATCACATCCTAGCCTCCCTCATCTTGTCTCCAAAACATCCTACAAGCCCCTCTAATAAACTCATTTCTAATCCTGTCCATCCTCGTCACCCCCAAAGAAAATCTCAACATCTTCAACTCTGCCACCTCCAGCTCCGCCTCCTCTATTTTTGACATTACCGCTGTCTCTAAACCGTACAACATTGCTGGTCTCACTACAGTCCTAAAAAAAATTTCCTTTCACTCTTGCCGAAACCAGTCAATCACAAATCCCTCCTGCCACTCTTCTACACCCGTTCCACCCTGCCTGAACTCTTTTCCTCACTTCTCTAACGCACTCTCCATTACTTTCCACTGTTGACCCCAGGTACTTAAACTCTTCCACCTTCACTACCACT
>JAOTRA010000012.1:2296490-2306897 GCA_026260255.1 Pseudolaguvia tuberculata | reverse complement strand
GCAACCCTCCCCATTTATCCGGGCTTGGGACCGGCACTAAGAATGCACTGGCTTGTGCAACCCTAATGGCTGGCTTTTTGACTGATTATTAAGTACGCTCACTGAAACAGTAACTGGAAACCTTGCAGATTTGCCACTTTTACTTAAATAGGCTATCATCTAAATAATTTGTACATTTCAAAATCTCTTGTGTCAGCCTCCTATGTTGTTTGTCCACAACCACTACCACCACCAAAATATTTAAGAATGGCACCTCCTGATAAAGTGATTTTTTTTTTTACAATTTGTGTGTACAGGTTTGTTTAACTCTTATTTTTAGTATTTTATTTATATTTTAAAATTTCACAGCATGAAGCCAGAGCTCTTCAACTTTTATAAGTACATTTCTAACTTAAGTTTTACTACAAATCCATTCATGTTTTGTATTGATCCTTAATTAATGTTTCAGAGAGCACAGTGTGCTTAGTGTTTTCTTTAGGGAAAGGATAGGTGGGGTGAGAGATCGGGCAGGAAATGAGGTAAAGACCATGTATATTATTGACATGCTTTGCAATGTAATGACTAAAACCACTATTGGTGTGAGGAGGCCCTAACCAGCCTCTGCTCCTATAGGCAATTTAGAATCACCAATCAACCTAACGTACATGTTCATGGACTGTGGGAGGAAACCAAAGCAAGCGAACTCCACGTAGGAAATAAGTCACAAATAAAAATGTATAACATTAATAATATAAGGATTAATGATGTTTTAAATTAGGATCTGAGTTCTTGTTTCTTTAATTTTTTTAATGTAGCCTCAGTGTAACCCTGTGCAATCTCTAATCATGTGAACCATTGAAAAGATTATTATATATATATATATAAAACCAATAAAACTCAAGGCTGTTATGGGTTAGGGTTTTATTTCACTTAAATAGCCTAAGTAAGTAAGTAGGCTTACTACTTTACGGAAGTGATAGATGTAATTTTATCATTAAAAGTGGTACAGGTAAAAAAAGTGAAGACATACATTACATGGTGTCATTGTCTAAACCGCAACTGCATCATCATATTTTTACATACTGTAAACTTCAGAATGATGTAATGACTGGCTATTTCAATATTTTGTAAATAATCAATTTGTCTACATTCTACGAATATAAAATCTCTTAACATTTAGTAGCATGAGTGACAATAAAATGGAAAAACAAGCAATACTAACAAGTACAGACTAAAAAAGAAAATGAACTATTGGTCAGTGCAAAACCTGAGAAGAGTCTAGTACCATGTTTCAGTTTTAGCGTCAGTCTAATGGCTCATACATATCGCACAATGATAAACTATATGATGGAGTTAATCTTTGCTAAAAGAACAACGTATTTGAAAGCATAAATAACATCAAATCAAAATGACTTTGATCCAAACTTTAACCTGAATATCTTGCACAATTAGCTCTCACCTCCCATAATGTATTGTAATTTTCTTTTTTCCATTTTGCAGATTGCATATGAACAATATAAACACAGTTATATGGACATATACAGGTGCTGCAATGCCTTGCACAAGGTATAAAAATATTAAATATCTCCCAAAAACGTAAGAGTGGTCCTTATACAGTGAAGAGATTTGTGGCTGATTCAGAACATAAAGACAGAATAATGAAGATTTCTGCCAGACAAATTAATCGGATTAAGAAAGCAGCTGCTAAAATGCTATTACAGAGCAGCAGACAGATATTTGAAGCTGCTGGTGCCTCTGGATTCCCTCAAGGTATAGAATATCAAGGTATATTTTTCCATGGTACAAAAAGAAGAGTCATGCATTCCATAGCAAAATTATCTTCATGCATGACACTGCACCATCTTATGCTGCAAAGAATACATCTGTGGCTTTGGCTGCTATGGGCAAAAAGGAGAGAAACTCAGCCTCCATCCTCCCCTGACCTCAACCCTATTGAGGACCTTTGGAGCATCCTCAGGCAAAAGATTTATTAGGGTGGAAGGCAGTTAGCATCAAAACAGCCGTTCTGGGAGGCTATTCTAACATCCGGCAAAGAAGTTCAAGTGGAAGTTATCCACCAACTTAACCAATTTAGAAATTCAATGGATGCAAGAATTGTGAAGGTGATATCAAAGAAGGAGTCCGATGTTAACATGTAACTTGTTCTGTTAAAATTTCAGTAGATATGACCTTCTAATGCTGCAAATTCAACAAATTACCATTTTCAGTTCTTTACAACCTATATAATATTTTAAAAAGTTTGTTAATTTTTAATTAGAAACTATTATCACTGGAAGGTTTGTTCAATAAGATTCGAATTATACCATATCACTTAAGATAAATAATTTGCATAATAATTTGGTACACAGATTATATAGACAGTTTTAAAATTTGGAGTGTCAGTTCCAAAATTGTATTGTAGCCACTCACGTGATTGTTGCATTTCACCCAACATTATGGATTAAAGAGAATTCTTTTTACGTTAAACCTTTGGCACAGTAGCAACTCCATTCTGTAAACAGACACACTGCTATCTAAATTAGTGCCCCAAACTCTGTCCAAAAGATTTGTCTTTCTTACATTCATTAAGTGTCTTGGTGGCTAAAGGCTACGTTTCTCCACTATTCGTCAATCTATCCAGTGTTTCAGTGCTGTGGCCCTCCGGCAGCGATGGAGAGGCCCAAGCAATAGAAGGGTATGGACGGCCTCGCTCAAGGTTTACATAAGTCACCTGCAGGTTAACATAGTGTTCTCCTTCCAGTGTAGAGTGAATCTCCTGCAAATTCTTCACTAGCACAGAAAAGGTTGGCCTGAAATCAGGCTCGGGGTCCCAGCATTGCAACAAAACACGCCATCTGCAGGGATTCAATGGAGATTAATAACACTTTACACAAAGCCATACTTTGTATAACATCCTATTGTCATGTTTATATAGATACTGTATTTCCCACATGCATGAGTGCTGACTTTCTGATTCATTAAATAGAAGTATATTCTACTTCTACAAAGCTCATTTTGACAGTTTATAAATAGACATGAAAATGTTTTAACTTTTCACACATTTGCTCCCAAAAACCTAATAACGTAGTAGTTATGAAAAGTCTTTGGCAGTTAAATACTATTCAAACATTTTTATAACAGATTTTCTTGGTTCCTTACAAGGAGTCGAGGCAGTACTCAGGCTGTGGCAGTCGCCGTCCCTGTAGTAGATAGGGTGTCATATCATATGGGTCAACATCAGAATAGGGACTTGCTCCTCTGGTCAGCATCTCCCACATTAACACTCCAAATGACCACTAGAAAACCATTTATGAACATGAGATAATCCTTTTCATGAATAATAAATTGAACAATCTGTGAGCTGTTTTCCAGTTTCCAAAACCATCACAATGACTTACCACATCAGATTTGGTGGTAAATTTTTGTGTCTGTAAACTTTCAATTGCCATCCATTTGATGGGTAGTTTAGCTCTTTTGTGGTCTTGTATGCTATAATACTCTTTATCCAAGATGTCTCGGGCCATGCCAAAGTCTGCCACCTTGACTATAAACTTCTCATCC
Organism: Pseudolaguvia tuberculata; assembly: GCA_026260255.1. Classification (NCBI taxonomy): domain Eukaryota; kingdom Metazoa; phylum Chordata; class Actinopteri; order Siluriformes; family Sisoridae; genus Pseudolaguvia; species Pseudolaguvia tuberculata. The sequence continues at coordinate 2,303,357 of JAOTRA010000012.1, read as the reverse complement.
AGCCTGGAACAGCAATATGTGAAACTTCAAATATTCTGCTCTACAGCAGAGTTTAATTTTCTTTAATATTAACCACATTTTATTGAGCACCTGCAAGAAAATTTTTAAATTAAACATCTTGCATTGATGATGGTAGTCTGACTGCCGCATAACCTTATGGTTGGTTAAATCCAGGTGGCGACTTTTTTTTGGCCAGGCAGTGTATCTTCTATAAATACTAATAAAACTTTCAGATTCAATTTGCAGATTTAACCCCCCCCCCTAAAGTCCAATATCTTGTTTGTACCAATTTTGCCTCAATAATAACAGAAATAGCCACTCACATGCAGTTACGTGCTGCCAGGTCTCTATGCACAAACTTTTTCTGCGCTAGATACTCCATTCCCTTTGCAACCTGAAGCCCAAAGCCAATTAAGTCCTTCACTGTTGGATTCTAAAAAAAACAAAGAATATGAAAACATGTCGATACATAGGAAGTCATGTCTTAGTGGTTAAGGTGTTGGGCTCCAGAGCAGTTATATAAAGAGATAAATGTAAGTTGCTCTGGATAAGGACATTTGCCAAATGCTGTTATTTTTAATATATTTAATAATATATTTAAGTTTTGATCAAGTCAAATATATAACCCAATATTTAATAACATAATAATACCAATATATAATAAAATGTCCATATTAATTTCATATTTACTATAACTCTATAACTACTCCGTTAAACTTTCCTTAGTCAACCATTAGTTTGGTAGTTCCATTCAGCATATTAACACCCCCTGTCCTGTTTCAGTCCTGGGGTGTTGAGTAGATTCAGACACTTGAGTGGCATCTAAACAACTTTTTGGGGGAATGTCTATAACCTTGCCTGGCCTAAGGTATGTGTGAAATCGATCTAATTAAAACCAATATTTCATGCTATAAGGTCTTTTTCTTTGAGGCTTGTCTGAGAGAAATTAAGAGAAAAAAATGTATTTAGAAAAATATCAATTGCAATCGCTCTGTGTTGTTTGTCTGTGATTAGAGAATGAGCTTGTTTCACTCTTGGTATCCGACATTTTCTCAAATGCAAATTTCCATTGACCTTGATCAGGTTGAGGCAGCTCAGTCTTTGGATTTTTGTTTCCAGTGAGAGGCCCAAGCTCTGCATCTTTCCTCTTCTGATGAGAGGGGAAATCTAATAATCAAGGAGATTGTGGGCATGGCAAGGAGCTGGTGAAGGTTGTGACAACGGCAGTGACCAAGCAAAGCTAAAATATTTAGTGGCAAGCTAAAATTAAGGACATTAGTGAAAACAAAGGTATACTTTTAGCAGCTATGGAGTAGCACACTCCAGTATTCTGGATACTGAATATGGCTATCAGCCAATGCCCTGGGCAAAACAGAAGCTGGCTGGCTATCTGTTTCCGGTACTGGACTGAAAATTATATACACAGGTGGGTGCCTTTCCCAATCAGATGAATTTATCAGTTGTATCAAGGATTGTTCGAGACATCAGTGAAAGCTAGCTACCATTGCTCATGAAATCGCTGTGGCTTCAAAACCATTTAGTGACAGTGAACATGCATGATGTGTGCCCTGAAAAGTGCCAAACTTTTGCAAATATCAGCCTGACAAGAAACAGTTGCAGACAGGATTTTAGATCTTTCAGTGAATTTGGACAGCCAGTTGAAGCAAAAAGTAAAGTCATTCATTGTGTTTTCAATTGCAATTGATAAAATTTTCATCCACAGATTTGGTGAAACATTGACTGTCACAGAGGAAACAACAACAGCAGATACAACAACAGCAGTCGGAGGGTCGGAGTTTAGTTTTAAACTTGGTGTTTTATGATTAATAGTGATGTTGTAATGTTTATGATTTGTTAAGATTGTTTTCTTTGTTTTAACACGATCAAGTTGTTTTTAAATTATATATATCATGGTTTTACAGGTCTGGCCCACTTAGATATAGATTTTCCTCCATGTGGTCCCTGAGATAAAATGAGTTTGACACCACTAGTATAGACTAAAACTCAAATTCAGTATCTCAGAAAATTAAATATTACGAATATGACCAATACAAAGAAAGGATTTTTAGAAATCTTGGAAATTGAAACTGAAACAATTCAACTGAAATGTATGAACATGTAGAACATTCAGCTGGGACTCATTTTGCCTGAATTACTGCAACAATGAGTCATGGCATTTAGTTGATCAGTCTGTGGCACAGCTCAGGTTGCTCTGATAGTGGCCTACAGCTCTTCTGCATTGTTGGGTCTGGCATATTGCCTATTCCTCTTCACAATACCCCATAGATAGGTAAGGTGAGTTTGCTGGCCAATTAGGAACAGGGATTACTATGGTCCTTAAACCAGGTACTGTGTGCAGGTGCAGATGCAAAGTTCTGTTGGAAAATTAAATCTGCATCTCCATAAATTTGGTCAGCAGCAGAAAGCATGAAGTGCTCAAATATGCCCTGGTATACAGCTGCATTGACCTTGAACCTCAGAAAACACAGTAGACCAACATCAGCAGATAACATGGCACCTAAACCATCTCTTACTCCAGACCTGATTTCCATAGTAACCTGATTTCCATAGGATATGCAAAATTTATTTTTATCAGAGAACATAACTTTGGACCACTCAGTAGCAGTCTAGTCCTTTTTGTCTTTAGCCCAAACAAGATGCTTCTGTCTCTGTCTGTTGTTCAAGAGTGGCTTGACACAAAGAATGTGACAGCTGAAACCCATCTCTTGTATACGTCTATGTGTAGTGGTTCTTGAAGCACTGACTCCAGTTGCAGTCCAATCTTTGTGAATCTCCCCCATATTTTTGAATGGGTTTCGTTTCACAATTCTCTCCAGGGCGCAGTTATCACTATTGCTTGTAAAGTGTGGCACCATGTGTCTTCAATAATAAACCTGTTCACAATATTGTAATTTTCTGAGATACTGAATTTAGGCTTTTCATTGGTTGTATGTTATAATCATCAAATAAAAAAAGAAAAAAATAAACAATTGAAATACATCCATCTGTGTGGATGTCCGTCTGGAATGAATGTTTACATTACACAAATTTTACTTCTTGAATGGAATTCGTGAAATAAATCAACTTTTGAAGATATTCTAATTAGATGGCCAGTACCTGTAGATTTGGAATGCTAATTTTGGGACAGAAAGCAGAGCATAAATAAAAGTCATGTATCAGGGTCTAAAATAAAATTGCACAGATTGTAGGATCAGTCATCAATTTATAATATTTATACTTCATTAAATCAATAAAATATGAAAACTATACCCTGTCTCTGGAGCGGATAAAGTGTCGGAGGTCTCCATGTTTCATGTATGGCAGGACAACAAGAGGAAGGCCATCAGCAGGTAGTTGGATTCCCAGCAGTGAGAGCACATGAGGATGGTGAAAGGCTTTCATCAGGATTCCCTCTTTCAAGAAGAGTTCCACCTCCTCCACATCTGTAATCCCTAACAGATTATATTGATATCTGTTATAGCCCATACATCAGCACTGGTCAAATTATCAGCTATCTACTTTAAATTATCATCTTTAGTTGAGTTGATATTATATCAAACATATATTTATAATCGTAAATTGCTTATTTTGTAGATTAAAGACTCCGTTTGAGAATTCACTCACTGTTTAAGGACTTTACGGCACAATGTATTTCACGATTATCACTGTCTTTAAGGTAACCATGATAGACTGTTCCAAAATGACCTGATGAGATCAACAAAATGGACCAGGAAGTCAACATCAGGGTTTTAGAAAATAATAAATGGAAAGAACATCATGAAATAGCAGGTATGAAGGCATATACCTTTGCCTATGATATCGTTCTGTTGAACAGTGAGCTGATAAGGAGGGATGAGTACATCCTTAACCTCTTCCAGCAGCTCCGGCCGCAGAGCCGACAGGCAGATGGCCTGAGGTGAGACCAGAGGAAGAGCTGCAGGGTCCACACCACTGGCATATGCCAACCCGGAAAACGCCATGCCTGATCCATGTGAGGTACCAATGGACAATTCTACATGACAGAAAAAGCTTACACTATAGACATCAAAAATGCTCACTACAATATACATGTTTAATTAATAAAAACAACATACCATATTTAAAAACCAACGTAATCCAAATGTTGACAAAAAAATATTTTTACCTTGTGTCAGAATTATGTTTAAATCAATATAAATTCAATTTTCACTCTGAAATTTAAATGACTATCATAATAATGTCTACTTTACCTCGTCTATAGTCTCCTGGTGGTGACACCTCCCCATTTCGCATGGAATATATTGACAACCGAAGCTCAGCCTCTTTAGCTACAAGATTTCAATCTGTACATTAGAACTGAATGCATTTCTTTTATCAACAACAAATTGTAAATGCATACTGTATATTGGGACCTCCTTCCTATCTTTGTTGTTTGATTTGTGGATTAATATTAAAAGTAATGGGTGACCAGCACCGTTGTGTAGTTGGTTAAGCCAGTTGTGCTCCAGTCACTCAGGTTTGATTCTGGTTTGGGTCCCTTCCGGTCCCACCCCCTCTCTCCTTCTCCCCATTTCATCTCTGTCTGTCCCATAAACAAAAGACAAACTATCCAAAAATATCTTTTAAAGTTTAATGTATGGTTTTGAGATCTTGTGGGCCAGCAGGGCCTTCTCTATTGGCCCCTTTAATAATAAAAAAATATCAGAGCTCTATGATTGACTAATGGCTAGCACAGAGTGCAACAAACTATTTTGAACTCCATATTCACTTTTTAATAAGATTAAAGGGACACAGACTTGTCAACTCATAAACAAGAAACATGGCTCAATGCGCCATATAATATTAATCTATTTCTTAACTCATTTTGCTCCAGCAAGAACATTTATTTAGGGATGGATTTAGCTCATTTTCATACCTTCCCAAGCATCAGCCTGAGTGCATATTATTTCATGGGGTTTGTGAATAGTGAATAGTAGACAAGTTCAGACAGAGCCGGAACCAGGACAGATGAAGGAGTAAACATGTCCTGTCTCTGCAACTGAGGTGAATTGTAGGCTAGACCCTCTTCATCACTTAGGATGTGGTAGGCCAGGTTACCGCAGCCTTCTGGTGCTCCAAGGTCCAGGGCGTTCTGAACTTTGTGGATGCTTCACCACTATCTGTTGTGTATGGGCATCAGGTTTTCCTTGTTTATATTCTAGTCCATGTGCTTAGTGGTTGTCTTTCAAATTTTCATTGGCTTATTAAAAAATTTTTATGACTCATGACAGAAATACTTTTAATGGATTATTTAACACATCAGAGTAGGTTACAAAAATGCTGAAGATCTAAATATAATGAATATAATATTATCAGTAGTTAATAAATAAAGCCTTACCTTTCTTTCTCTTGTGTATATGGGTCATCAGTGCAAATGCTAAAGCAGCCCCTACTGCTAGTGCTGCAAGAATACCCAGCACAATTCCAATAGGGAGGTTGCTTCTGAAATATGCCACTCGACCAACATCATAAATCTCCCCATTCACTGACACCTGTAATGGTCAATTGATTAAATAAGTGAAATTGATAATAAAGAGATTTCTTGGAAAAACACATAAAAAAATAAACTAAAAAAATAGCGAAAGAATGTTGGAGATGTTGTGGTTCAAAAGAGGAAGAACAAATCTATTCACTATATTGCGATTTGCTCATTTTACTATTTGATTTTGAATGCAAGATATCTCTTCATTCAGCTACAACAGTACCAGCATTAGTGAGAACATACACTAATGTCAGGTAAGGAGACACCTCTTTACAGTCAGTCAACATTCTAGTTCATCCCAAATGACATAGTTCATGACATTTACCTATTACAAATACAGGATTTAAATGATGTAAAAAAAGGATATTTAAAAGTATATTTAAATAAAAAAAAGAAGATGAAGATGTTTTTCTCACAGTGACTGTTGCCCCCTCTTTGGGAATCTGAATATGTTTAGGAATTCGACAGAAGATTTCATTTTCTCGAATCTGAGCGTTGCAGTTCACACCATTTATTGTCATAATGATGTCCATGCAATGGCTCACCAAAGTAAGTCTTTCATGCTGAGATATAATACAGGAAATCATATTCAATCAGTAGAACATTTAAGAAATAATACATTTTGACTATTACATTATGGCTGAATCATTTAGTCAAAATAAATGAATAAATAAGAAATATACGCAAATGCAAACACACATGTAGTGAGACTCTGTCCTTTCCGGGTTCAAGTAAAAAGATGTTATCATCATGTTCAAAGGGGATGGGTTTGCCATTGGGGTAGCATAAAAATGGCAGTGAAATAAGATTTTTAGCTCCATCCATCCCTACTGAGAGGAAACCATCTGAATCTTCACAAGCTGGACTCACACACTCGATCTGCGTTGGACTCATATTGCCCACACACACCTAAGGAATTTTATGTTAAATAAGCATTAGAGAAAGAAAATTCTTTATAACAAAAAATGTGCCTTTACACTTACACTTTGAACTTCATTCTTGTTCTTGGCTTTGTAATAAATTGTAGTCTGGGATGCAGTGTCCAGATTTTCTCCCATAATTATGATTTTGGAACCTCTACATAAGAAGACAGCCAAAAATCATATTAACCATCACACCCACACGCTGTTCTTCCCAAAACTCACAATTTCAGTTTACTGAATTTCTTGTTTCATGTTCTAGTCTGAAAATTAGATTGAAGATTAGAATATAAGGAATTGCACAATGCCCTGACCTTAAAACCCCCACTATAACACCTTCTGTTTCATCAGTTTTCTCTGGATGAAAATTGTGCTGAAACAACTCTTCACAGCCAAGCTTAAAAAATGTACTTAATATTTAGCACCTAATTTTTTTTTTAAACCTCC
>JAOTRA010000012.1:2256279-2269201 GCA_026260255.1 Pseudolaguvia tuberculata | reverse complement strand
CTCTCTCTCTCATTCTCCTCATTCATCAGCTGCTCAAAATACTCTCTCCACCTTCTCAACACACTCTCCTCACTAGCAAAAAAAAAATCTGTATCCTTTATTGCTCTAACTTGCAGTAGATCCTTACTTTCTCTGTCTCTCTGCCTGGCCAACCGGTACAAATCCTTTTCTCCCTCCTTATTGTCCAACTTCTCATGCAGCTTCTCATATGCCTTTTCTTAGCTTTAGCTTCCTCCCTCTTTACCTGTTGCCTCATCTCCTTATACTCCTGCCTACTTTTCTCATCTCTCTGCTAATCCAAATTCTGTTTCGCCAACCTCTTTCTCCTTATACTTTCCTGCACTTCTTCATTCCACCACCACGTCTCTTTGTCTTTCTCTTTCTGTTGTAGCTCTGTTAGCTGCAAGCAACAGAGCTACAACAAATATTTCACTACAAATAATAAGTGTAATTCATAGCCAGGAAAATAATCAAGGAATTACAATAATTTGATAGATTACAAGCGAAGCGACGAAATTAAATAACATAGTGCTTATAAAGGCTTGGGTCCTCCCAATAATATCATTCTTCTGACAACAGAAAAACTTGATGTGGTCCTCTGCTATTATTGTCCATCCACCTCAATCCAATCTGATCATTCTTCTCTTTCTTTATCACATTTTAGCTTTCAGATTGTCTGCACACAGGATATATTTGGTTTTCACACAACATTCTGTGTAAACTCTAGAAGTGCTCAAAGCAATAACCATGCTATGATTATACCCCAGAGATGCGACACATTCTTCATTCTGATTAATGTGAACCTTAATTGAGTTGCTTCAGTGAATTGGAACACACTGGCCAGATGTTGCTCCCCATGGTTTTGGTTACCAATTCACCACTGTCCTTTCTAGCACTGCAGACTGGGAAACACCCCATATTTTCCTGCTTCTAACTCTTAACTGTAAGGGCTGTTTGTTTGTCCATGAATATATAAACAACAATGTATATAATTATTATATATTTAGAAATTTTGAAATTACAACACACCAAGCATAGCATGGTTGCGCCAAAGCTAAAAGATTTTGGGTTCAATTTATGGGCAGAATTTGCATGTTCTCTTTTTGCTTTCTTGGTTTTTTTTGTTTTAATGTACAAAAACATGTACATTATGTTGATTAGTGATTCTAAATTGCCCATAAGTGTGGTGAGTGTGTAGTGAGTGTGGTTCTTTTTCTATGTGTGTCCCAGTTATGTACTGGCAACCTGTTGAGGGTGTACCCCTGCCTTTCGCTGGGATAGGCTACAGCAGACTTTTGGGACCCCAAATTTAAGAAAAAGGTATATTAAAAGATCAATGAATTAAATTACAAGGTTATATCATTCATTCATTTATTCATCTTCTTACCCGCTTATTCCCTAATTCGGGGTTACGGGGTCCGCTGGAGCCTATCACAGTGTACATAAGGAGAGAGGCAGGGGTACACTCTGGACAGTTCACCAGTCCGTCGCAGGGTACACATAGGCGAACAACCACTCACACACACTACAACTCCTATGGGCAATTTTGACTCACTAATCAACTTAATGTACATGTTGTTGGGGGAAGAAGTTAGCTATAGAATGTATTTGGAACTATTCTGGAGAGCTATAGTGAATATTTGAGATACAGTAAAGTTAAATCTCTGGCATGCAAGTTACTTGATTTTCATACACATTGTGAAATTAGTATTGTGGAAGACTCCATTTCCATCCCATTCCTGGGCAAGGGGTCTTTCTGTGTGGAGTTAGCATGTTCTCCCAGTGTTTGTGTGGGTTTTCTCCAGATACTCCGGTTTCCTCCCACAGTCCAACATTAGCTTGATTGGCGATTCCATATTGCCCATAGGAGTGAATGTATTTGTTTTTCTATGTGTAGCCTTGCAATGGACTGGTCAACCCTGTCCCAAGCTGGAATAGGCTGTAGCAGACCCCGTGACCCAGAGTTAGGGAATAAGTGGGTTAGAAGATGAATGAACGAATGATCAAGCTGATCCCTGCAAACTCCCGCAAATGTGGGAATCATAATTGCATAATTTCTAGTATTGAGGAAGCAGTCATGCGCTCAATAAAATTTTTGGGGTATAGTGGTGACTCAAATACTTAAGTTGCTAAGTTGTTTATTAGAAGACCAGGAGGTTCAAGCACCACCACTACGAAGGATGAACATGGAGACCTGGATTCAGGCCAGACCAGTGGAAAAAAAGATGTACTGGTAGATTGCATCCACATGTTTTTTTTTAAGTTTCAATTCCAGATTCAGTCTCATTTTTCCTACCAGAACAGGATAAGTGGTCAAAGGACCATAAATCTGTGAAGTTCGCTTGTGCTAATTTGTGCCACAAAAATGAACATTTGTGCTGTTTTGGTGTTTCTGATAATAAACAAACATTCTTTTTAAACGGAACACTCTTTTTACCTTTTGGTCTCACTTTCTACCCCATGTTTCCTACATCTCTCCGAACCAGCACAGCTAGTTTGAGCACAATTTATGCCTTTAAAACAATTTTTTCCTTCTTTCGATTCAACAATATATTACACTTCCTCACAATATATTTTTTCCATTTTTTGAAAACACAAAATGATTTTGTGCAGTTAGGTAAATTTCCACTCCATGTTGTCCAGATTTATTCAAACCGGTGTCATTAATTTGTGCTTGATTTTTGTGTGTTCTGTGCTGTTAAAATGAACATTGTATCTATTTCCATTAGTGTAGATCAGCATTCCAGTTCATTCAAAAGGTTTTCTGGATTTCTTTTCCCACTCCAACCATAACACTATTCATTCGTCTTCTTACCCGCTTATTCCCGAATCTGGGGTCACGGGGGTCTGCTGCGCCTATCCCAGCACACATAGGGCGAGAGGCGGGGGTACACCCTGGACGGGTTGCCAGTCCATCTCAGGGCAACACATAGACAACCATTCACACACACATTCACTCCTATGGACAATTTAGAATCACCAATCCACCTAATCTGTATGTTTATGGACTGTGGGAGGAAACCATAACACTTTTTTTTTATTTGATCCCAATTTAAAAAAATGAATAAAACACTGTCACATTGGTTTCAAGAACTCAAAAACTTCTCATTGCACATTTAATCAAATCTGTAACATAACACATTTGGCGATGATCATGGAATTGACAATGAAATCAACCATCATGTAAAATTCATTAAAATAAACATCTACAAAAGAAAACATTCAAAAAATTGTTCTCTGAGCAAGTGTTGGTCGATGGCCACTAAAGAACCCTGTTGTATGGCTTTTGTTCACATAACTGTGCAATCCTTAAGATTTCTACAAATACTGTACCTTTCTAATTATCACACTGTCACGTAACATTTATACCAGTCTTTCATGCCAAATGTTACTGAATTAATAAACCATGGAAAAAAAAAATTATCCTGAGGACAATACAAAGATTTACAGATGTATAAGGCACACGCTCACACATGAGGTGGCTAGTCCATGATCCTGAATATGAGTGAGGGCCACATAAGGTAAAAAATACAACAAAATTAGGTCATTAATTATCAGCAGCAGTGCAAAAGAAACATAATGGGGGAAGTGGGGGAAGTAAAAAGATGCTTGGTTGGCTGCAGCATTTTAAAAAATGCTTTTAAAAAATGCTGCAACACAGTCGTCACATGATACGGTATTGCTGAATGAATGAAGGTCCTGTAAACGTTCACTGCATGTTACTGGAAGGCACATAATGAGAGTCAGAACGTGCGAACAGGAAGCTCAAGCTAAGACAGGAAATTCAGGAAGTGATCGGTGATCTCGACAAATTTAAGAAACAGTTACAGAGCCAAATGTGTGGAATCACCTCAGAAGATGTGATTTATGAAAGCAGTTTGATTGGCAGTTCTTTTGTGTGTGATGGAAAAAACAATAAGTATGATGAATTCTTGAGTCATGTTGAAGGACAATCCCTCAGACAAAACCACAGCATTTGTTATTAAACTTAACTTGGCATTAACTACTGGGAAGCAAGAAATTGATTAGCGTATAAAAGAATGGAATGCAGACCATTGTAAAATACTAACTGAAATAATATACTAGTGTATGCCCCCTGAAGTGTCTCCTTGTAATATATTCTTGATCTGAGTGCAGCATTAAGCCAGACTGAACCCATTAGCACAAGAAAAAGGTGCTGGACCATTGATCTGTTAAATTTATCCTATAAGGTTCTTGTGCAAAAAATAATACGAAAAAAAATTCTAAAAAGTTCTCAGTTTGGACAGCTCTGCGACTAAAGCTCTCCAGAGGATTGCGATGTTAAACTAAATTCCTGCTGATGCTGATGACATCATGAAAGCCCAACCATGTGGTCTATCTGTCTCATGTAGACGCTTTTCAAGGGAAGACCGTAGCGTCGCTCCTCAGGGATCCGCTCGCACTGCAAAAATTAGGCAAAGTTCTGCATTAAGTTTAAATCGGTATGCAACATGCATTATTACAAGAGCCTAAGGAAATAACTTTTATGAAGTTAAAAAAGGAAAAAAATTACCACCAAAAAGTACTTGAATTATATACAGTGGTGTGAAAAAGTGTTGGCCCCTTCCTAATTTCCAATCTTTTTACGTTTGTCACACTTTAATATTTAAATTTGTTTGATGATCTGAAACATTAGTCACAGATAACATAAGTAAACACAAAACATAGAAAAAAGATTTTTTTTTTTGCAGAATTGTTGCAAGTCAGCCACATTGAAGGGTTTTCGAGCATGAACCACCTTTTTAAGGTCACGCCACAGCATCTCTAAAGGATTCAGATCAGGACTTTAACTAGGCCACTCCAAAGTCTTTATTTTGTTTTTTTCAGCCATTCAGGGTGGACTTGGTGTGTTTTGGATCATTGACCTGCTGCAGAACCCAAGTTCGCTTCAGCTTGAGGTCACGAACATAGGGCCGGACATTCTCCTTCAGGATTTTTTGGTAGACAGCAAAATTCATTAATCATAGTCTTTCAGGTCCTGAAGCAGCAAACCAGCCCCAGACCATCACACTACCACCACTATATTTTACTGTTGGTATGTTCTTTTTCTGAAATGCGGTGTCACCAGATGTAATACGACACACCTTCCGAAAAGTTCAACTATTGTCTCGTCAATCCCCAGAGTATTTTCCCAAAATTCTTGGCGATCATCAAGATGTTTTCTGGTTAACCTGAGACGGGCCTTTATGTTCTTTTTGCTCGGCAGTTTTTGTCTTGGAACTCTGCCATGCATAACATTTTTGCCCAGTCTCTTTCTTATGGTGGAGTCATGAACATTAACCTTAACTGAGGCAAGTGAGGCCTGTATTTCTTTGGATGTTGTTGTGGGGACTTTTGTGATCTCTTGGATGAGTCGTCGCTGCGCTCTCGGGGTAATTTTGGTTGGCCGGCCACTCCTGCGAAGGTTCTCCACTGTTCCATGTTTTCTCCATTTGTGGATAATGACTCTCACTGTGGTTCGTTAGAGTCCCAAAGCTTTAGAAATGGCTTTATAACCTTTTCCAGACTGATATATCTCAATTACTTTCTTTGTCATTTATTTCTGAATTTCTTTGGATCTCTCCATGATGTCTAGCTTTTGAGGATCTTTTGGTTTACTTCACTTTATCAGACAGGTCTTAAAGTGATTTCTTGATTGCAAACAGGTGTGGCAGTAATCAGGTCTAAGTGTGGCTAGAGAAATTGAACTCAGGTGTGATAAACAGTAAAGTTGTTTTAACAGGGGGGCAAACACACTTTCTCACACAGGTCCATGTAGTTTTGGATTTTGTTTTCTCTTAATAATAAAAACCTTCATTTAAAAACTGTTTTCGAATTATAACTAACAGCCTTTCAAGAGAAGTAACCTTATTTTAACTGTAAAATATAATTCCTTTAAATATAAAGAAAAATAATTGGCTTGTCACCCAAATTCAGATTTTTTTCTTCCAATGTGGCACAGATTGAATTTAACACACAACCACGTATGAAGAACAAAAAAGCACCTAGATTTTGATATTTTTACTTCGGTTTCAGGCCTCATACATTATATAGCCCAAACTTTGTGGCTTTTTTTTAAAGCTTAGTTTAATAGTGTTTTAATAATGTTTAATAATGTATGTAGACATTATTCCTTTGCTGGAACTCAAATACTGTGTTTAGGGTCATTGTCATGCCGTTACTGGTCCGTGGAGTTTTATTTATAGTGAATAGTGAATAGACACAAGAGTCTATGACTAAGACTTCATAACAAATTTGAAAATCTTACATTGCTGATGTTGGCTGGAGGGTCCTTGGTCAACTCTTTACATGGGACCTGTTCTTCCCACTTTTTCTGCCTAAAGCGTGGATCTATTGGCACCACATGTCCTTCTGTTGTGAAAAGGTATTTGCTCTCAGACATGTGCAGGGGATTGTCTTCATCAAAGAGCTGCAGAAAAAAACATGTGAGAAACTCATACATTTGGGCTGCAAATCAGTGTTAAACCATTAAACTTAATATTTATATACAAATTAATCACTTTTTTCCTTACTGTTTTTTGGACCTGTGAAGTGTGAAAAAATCTTACACATTTACTTTCCTTTGGTAGCTTTCAACTTAATAGGAACATTAAAGCCATTTGTAGATATTGTTACCATAGTGTGGTACTGTTTCAATGGTTAAAATGCTGTATGTTGAAATCATACTATGGCGTTTTTGCACAATTTAGCCTAATGTTCATGTTCATTAGACTGTGGGAGAAAACCGGAGTACCTGGAATAAACCCACGCAAGCACAGGGAGAACATACAAACGATGCACAGAAAGGCCCTAGTAGGCAACAGTGCTCACCATTAAGTCATTAGGCTGCCAGAATAATGAGATATATATACAAGTGTGAAAATACTTTTTTAATATGGGATTAGGAAACATTAATATTTGCACATACCAGGTAAAGATATTTGCAAGTCTCACTGAGAAAGAAACTCTCCATGCGGTCCTCCTTAGACTTGTCTACAACATGATGAAGTGTAGCGTAGCCACATCTGCAAAGAGCCAGGTTTAAACATGCTATATATCCAAATATGAACTATTTGGAAAAGATTCAAGGACATCTTATCATCATCAACAAGCTTGTGTTATAAAGGCATGTATGACTTACTTGACTTTGGTATTCTTTTCAAGGCTCTGAAGTATGTCCATGCCAACATGTAAATAGAAAGGATTTTTAGTGGCCTGTAAAAATAAAAGAAAAATTATATATATAAAGCAGAAGCCAGTGTGGCAAGAAATAAGACCATACAGAATGAGAAGGAGAGAAGCTCTTTTGGCTGCTTCCGTTAGGGGCTGCCACTGCAGATCACTGTTATCTGCACTTTCGACTTGGCAGAGTTCCTAACGCAACCCTCCCATTTAACCGGGCTTGGGGCCGGCACTAAGGCTGCACTGACTTGTGCAACCATAATGGATTTTGGATTTTCCCTAATGTACATGTTCTTCTTACTAGCAAACTTAGTTGTTCACCGACAGCTTAAAAGCATTAGTAAAATAATAGAAGGAAAACTAGTAAAATAGTGTTATAAATACAGTGGTATGACATAATACTTTTGAATGTTTTGCATCTACGGTTAAATAGGGTGTGCCATATTCATACAATATGCAAATAAAATTATGATTATTTCCTCTTGGCTAAACAGAGGAACCATCTGTACTCAAATCACTGTTCATTTCAACATGGAGTGCCAATTCTAGACAGGAATTTGTACATGCATTTGAGTTATTGGCTATGGAGTATGATGCTATGTATAGTTACCATGGAATTAATTTTCAACCTAATAGATATGCTTTATTTAGTGTATACCGTGAAAGAGTATATGAGTGGGTGTGGCCAACTCATGTCCAGTGTGCTTGAGAATGAGCAAGACCATGGCTTGCAAAATTGCTAGCCTTTGTGGGAATCCATGATTTTATTTTCACTCTGAGTTTGGTCATAACTCCCTAAAATGAATCTTTTTATCATAGATAATGTCCCCTGTAAGTAATTATTCCTATTCATACTCATACCTGATATAGAAGATATGTTGATTCAACTAGCTCAGGTCTTAAAGGGTAAAAGAGCACATCTGGGGCCTGTAGCTGCCAGTTATATCTTTCAGGTAATGCCCCAAAACGCCTCCAGATTGCATAGTAAAAGGCATGAAGACAAATTGCATTTTCGACGTCACCATTTAAAACCTGCAAAAGAAAAACCTAAATGACGAGGATGCTTGTGAAAATGTGGACATTGACATCTGCAGACCGCCTGGGTACACATGCAAATAAAGATGCCTAAACTACAAGTGCACCAAACCAATAATCAAATGATTTGCTGACAAGATATATACTGAAAAAAACCCTACAAATCTTAGGTGAAGTATTTTTGTGACATCGACGAATGTTAATTCAGTTAGTTAGTTCTTTTAAAGGAAAGTTTATCATCAAATATCAGGTCGAGAAACCTTACTTCTTTGACCATTGTTTCTCCATCCAGAGTACTGGGTCATAGTGTAATGACCATAGCATGCAGTGTGTACAGAGTTTTTGTTCTGGAAATTTTAAATCCATTCTTTACTGACCATTTATTTATATTGTTTATGGGTAACTGAAGTCTTTATGTGTTCATATATTTTCCTCTGTAACATAAGGAGGTCGTCAACTTAGAGTATATTTGGACTGGTAGTTATACTGTTGATTTTTATAATGAATAAAGTAAACAAGAAGAAGTCTTGTAGCTGTGGATTTGAATGGGTGGATCCAATTTGAACTCTAAAAAGTCTATTTGTTAAGAAATTGGAAATAAGAATAGGTTTCTTAAGTTCCATCCTGTGCAGGTCTTTTAGGGTGCCATATCTCTATGTTGTGTCATACACCTTCTCCAGGTCAAAAAAGACAGCAACCACATGTTCCTTTCTAATAAATCCATCTCTGATACAAGTCTTAAGTTTGATATTGTCCTTCCTCATCTGAAACCACATTGGAGTTCTTTTTGGAAAGTTTGTGGAGGTCATCATTATGGGGAAATTGTCACTTCCGCAGAGGTCATCCCAAACTCTCTAGGAGGAGTCCAGTAGTAGCTCAGGGGTGCATATGGATAGATCTATTGCAGAGTAGGTTCCGTGTCCTGTATGTAGGTAGGTATGAGAGCCATTGTTCCATAAACATAAGGTGATTTGGGTGATTAGTTCCTCAAGCTTCTTACCTTTAGAATTGGAGTGGTTCCCTCCCCATCTGGGGTTATGGCCATTGAAGTCACTCAATAGCACGTAAGGGGTTGTTATACAAGTTAGTTAGCTGGTTAACTCTAGTAGTCCAGGTCTAGTAGTGTGATCAGTACACCAGGTGGTATATAGGCGGACCATAGGGTTACGGGCTTTGTGGAAGGTTACAAGACTTACATTCCTTATCAGTAGTCCAACTCTACCAGATGGGCGTTGGGGGTAGTGGGGATTTACGAAAAAGAATATGGAATAGTTTAGTGATATGGTTCTATTTGTGGCAAATGGGTTTCCTAAAGGCAGAAAGCAAAAGGGTTAAATAATTAATCAAGTGCTGTACTTCAGTGATGTTGGTTTTTAATCTACGACAGTTCCACTGGAAGATACTGTTGGTGGACATCAGAAGGGTAAAATTGGTGGAGCTCCTTTTGCGGGTGAGGGACTTCGGTAATCGGGGAGTTGTGACATCCATCATCTCTGTTCTTTGGGTGTTGGTCCTTGGTGTCTATAGGTGTTATAGACTGTAGTGTTAGATGTTTTCTTTTCTCTTGGAGGTTGAGTGTGTTCGGTTAGTGTAAATGGTTTCAGATTTGTAGGGTTTTGGTTTGTTTTAAGCTGACTTTGTGTGCTTTCCATTTTGCTCTTGGTTGAGGTTTCTTTGACGCTGAGTAGAGTAGTTGTGGTTTGATGTTTATAACCCATGTGAAATCTGTTTGGCACTTTCTTTATGAGTTTTGCAACTGAGGCAAAAGAAGGTTTGTTTTTTATAGTTATTCTTCTCACATGCGTTACACCTTGTTTTAGTTCTAAAGCTATTTCTTCTTCCATATCATGCAATTCTCTCATACAAATTAATCCTTTGCAGCTAATTCACTTCGGAGTCCTACAAGGGGATGTACAGAGCCGCGGTTCTCCTGCGGGTGCACACCAGGAATACAGGGATGATATGCTCCAGCAAAACAAAGGGTGACTTTGCTGGATTGACCTTCAGCCAAGTCATTCATATAAAAGTAGCAGTTAAATTTTGTGTGCTATCCTATAAAGTGCCTTGACTAGCCGATTAGTTGGATCAAAGTAGGAAAATGTTGTGTTGTGATGTGTCAGTAATTTTAGTGAGTAAGAAACCCAAACAGAAAACAGACAACACAAAAGTCATTTTTGGCTATACTAGGATCCAATCCTACTTGATTTCATTAATACTAATCGTTAATTATGCCAATGTAGTTTTAATAATTAATTTCTATCATGATATTTATAATGACAATGCAAGTCTCACGGCTGCAGTCATCTCAATTACAGTACATACAACCTGTATATTTCTTAAAGAGCACATTAAATATGTTATATAAGGAGATGCCTTTTCTCTGTTATCTAAAAAAGTTGACATTAAAATACAGGAAATACATCTGCAACGTTAGAAAATGTTGCGGTTAATTTCTTAATTAAAATTTTTATATATCTTTATTTAATCAGATCCAAATAAATCAATAACATAGTACATATTTTATTACTTTGGTAAATTGAAAATCCTTTTCTTGATACCAACCTATACTCTACTGGTTTCTGCTTCGTTTACACTTTATGCTGCCATTGTGGTAAAAAATAAAATAAATAAATAGAGGCCATTTTATGGGGATTTCACACTTGTATGGTATTTGAACGATTGTGAGGTACATGTATATGTACAAGTATATATCCATAATCTTCCTCATGAACTATATCACCTAATTGTTTTAGCTATAGCTAAAAACAAGTGAGAGTAGCAATGACATACCTGCAATCCAGGAAAAAAAGCTTGGAGAGAGTCAATCCACGTGTTCATGATTTGGCCATTAAACATGTTCACATTTACATACAGAGGAGGGTCACCTTCTCCTTCATTACACGCTTCTCTCCTGTACAATAAACAAATCAAAACACACAACTTTGTCAAATTACCGCTCAAGATTTTTTTACAAATGCACATACGCACACAAAACACATACACACCCTCTCCTCAGGTGGCTCTGAATGCTGTCATAGGCAGCCATGAACATCTTGTAGTCTTCTTTTTCTCCAAATAGTATGTAAGACTTCAGGAGGTATTCATAAAAAGAGTCCATCCCGGCACCCAATCCACTTTGCTTTCCAACCCATTGACCCGTCTGAATGTTCACCACATTTCCTTAAAGAATAAAAAATCATAACTCAATTATTTTGTTCGAGCATCGACAACTACTTTGTGGATGCACTAGAACTGGTTCAGTTCTACACGCAACTGATTCAGTTCTAGTGAAGGAATAATCTAATGTTACAACATTCTAGACATTGTCAAATATTCAAGACAACGGTGTGCTTCCCTATTTGTAATTCATAATGAGTAAAAAAAAATCATCCTTTTCACCCCACATATCTACAGTATAGTTTGGAGATATCACATATGGATGTGATGGTCAGCTGACCACAATTTTTGGAAATATAGTGTATCTATAGTATAGTGTAGAGATACAAATATTCCTTAAAAAGTTATGTGATTTCTAATAAAACAAAAAACTGGTTAGTTGGATTTAAAATAGTACACTGTTAGAACAGGACTAGTTAAAAAAAAAATACTATGCGGTAAATGTGCTCTTGACACTTAATCAAAATGATGGCTGAATAAGTTGGGAGATATAATATGATATAGAAATTGTTGTTTGTTTGTTTAATGCCATTTTAGCATCTGTGGCTATATAATGGCCAGAAATAGTATTAAATACATAAATACATCTTTTCCTTTTATTATACATAGAATAGGTAAATAAATAAAAGTGTTTCCTTTCAGGGTTCAGTGCATCACAAGTTCAAATATGCATCACCGACAGAGGGCTGTTACAGAAATAACACAATGGATGTTCACCTCCAGTCAGCAAAAAAAAACCATGGGCCAACCTGGTTTACACCACCTAGTCATACCTTTATGTGAAGGGGTTTAGCTTTTTTAACCCTTGGGTTTAACAGTTTGTTATTAGTACATTTTCCCCATTCAGATTGGCAATTTTTAAGGAAAAAGTTTTACAGTCTGAGACCGGGATTTCACAGTCTGTAATCTCCTCATTCGAGACTGTTTTAGTGGCAGTGTCTGCTTTTTCATTATCACTGTCCAGGGACCCAACAAAATATCACAAATTGGAATTTTCTACATACTCCGACCCTCAGCCATGTACACAGAACACGGGATGCGTAAGCCGCGTTAGTTTCGTCCAACCGCTATTGCCGAAGAAAACACGGTTATCCGTTTTTGAGCCATCTGTATAAACAGAAGTGTATAAGGGGAGATTGTTCTGTACATCCATAAACTTACCCTAGTATTCATTTGGGTAAGTAGCCAATTTCTTTTTGAGATTCAAGTCCTTTATAATGTCTGGTCGTCTTAAAGTACAAGGAGGAACAGAGCAACAATATAATGAGGTTAATTTGTTCAGGTTTATATCAGTCCATAAGGAAGAGGTTCACTCTGATTCCAAAAGGTCTAATACACTTTGGTCTGGCTGCATAGAACTGTACTTATCTTTGTTTTTAGTTTTATTGCATATTGAAGTGCCAGCTTTAGTAGTCAAAAAGGGATTGGTTTGGTTTGGGGTTTTTTTTAATGCCATGTTAGCTTCAATGGCTATTTTATGGCAAAAATTAGAGTCTAGTTAGAAAAAAGTGTTGCTCAATGGATCAGG
>JAOTRA010000012.1:2211283-2223932 GCA_026260255.1 Pseudolaguvia tuberculata | reverse complement strand
CAACCCTCCCCATTTATCCGGGCTTGGGACCGGCACTAAGAATGCACTGGCTTGTGCAACCCTAATGGCTGGGTTTGCAAATTAAATTTTAATGTCACAAAATAACAAAACCCTTTCCTCTGTCATTTTTTTTTTACAAATATAAAGAAAAATTTAATTATCTATTTAATTTTTAAAGTAATAACTCAAGATGTTTATACCTTTGTATTATGTAAAAGTGAAAAGATGGCATCTTCTTTGATGTGCTGCAATCAAATCCATGCATACACTTAAAGTTGGAATGAAAGTAAATGAAATAAATGAAATATGTAGATGTATGTACATATGGATGGTCACTTGATGCAGCCAATGGGGTACATTCAGGTTTATTTCTACATGGACTAAACTACATTTCTCTGCACATTGGCATATATGCTATCAGCACATGTTTTTATTTTTATAATGGTCATAATCTTTTGTTTTTAGCAAAATGACAGGAGACATTATGGAATATTATGCTGCAGTGAAAGCAGAGTAAAAATTTGTTTGTTGAAGCTACTTATTCAGCGATGAATTAAGTCATTCATCCAACTCTGTCATGTCTTAGCAATGTAAGTAAGCTACTGTTCCTTTCAAATACAAATAGTTATATATAAATAAAATATATTAATATTTTTATTTCTAATTCAAGCTGCATCACAATAGATACAAGTCACATAACCGCTGTCTGAGTCAGTTATAAGTCAAATAATAAAGATTAAAATTACCATGATCAGGCTAAAATGCAAAGCGACATATTTACTATTGGAATTCTAAATAATGAGCAAACTAGTTCTGGAAAGAAGGTATGTTAGTTCAAAGTTAAAACTGGGACTTTTAGCTAATCACACTGCAAGCAAGTCAAGTATATGACTATTACTATTGTTTCAAGATGAAATATACGAAGAAAAATATAAATAAAAGCGTACTAACACTACTTGTTCTAGATCAAAATTTAATGATTTAAATTATAGTTGATATAACATTACAGATCAATTGCTAACATCATTTAATAAACAGTATTTAAAGTCTACAATTATTTTGTCATTTTGGCTTACATTGTAGTCCATGGACAGAATAATTAATATTTCAGTGCAGAACACAAATTGTTTTTATAAAAAAGAGAAAATGTATATTCTATATGAATACTGTCAAATACATTTGTACAGTACTGCAACAAACTGCTACAAAAAAATAAACTTTTAACAATGTCTATATGCTGTGCTATTAAAATATTCTGAACATTTAAAACACAGCTAATAACGTCTCAAAAACTAAACAAAGCTGCACTATTCAGTTAAGAAAAAAAAATATTGTCTACTAACATCTGCCATTTACACTGCCCGTCAAAAGTTTCCGAATCCCTTGATTACAACATTTGCCTAAACATGTGTTTAAATCTATACTATTTAATATATAAAAATATAATCAAAATATAAGCAAGACTTTTAACAAACAAAGACACGATGATAAGGTTTTCATTTTATTAAAAAAAATTTCAGGAAAATAAGCCTGGATAACTACTAATAGGCACTTTTAGTAGAAATTGTTGGGCGATTGTTTATCTTTTTAATAATGAACTACTACTTAATTCTAAAAAAAAAATTCAATTTAATTCCTACAAACAGAGCAGTTTAATTTTGATAAACAAAATATTTTTTCAGTTGGTCCTACAATATTCATTCATTCACTTTCTTACTATTCCCTAATTACTTATTCCCTAATTCGGGGTCCCAGGGTTTACATTATATACAATAAATTTATTTAACCCACTGCCAATCTATCCTAAAACAGTTACTGAACAAATGAACAGTTTTTCTCCATATTGATAATCATGTTCTTATTTTGTCCTAAGAACTTTCTTGCTGCCTATTCCCACCCTCATTAAAGTAAATACCACCAGCTTCAACATCTTCCTTGGCTGTTTTCAGTCTCTCCCATGTGTGCTCCTACTCTATTACGGGTGCTAGTCATATAGCTAGAAATAATTCCATTCAAGAAGTGAAATTTGTATAAAGTATAGATTCATTCAACACAGACTGACATATTTCAATTGTTTATTTCTTTTAATTTTGATGATTAAAACTGACAATTAATGAAAACCCCAAATTCAGTATCTCAAACAATGTGAATATTGTGGTTCAATATTGGGCGGTGCGGTGGTGTAGTGGTTAGCATGGTTGCCTCACAACAAGGGTTCGATTCCCGGGTCAGGGATCTTTCTGTGCAGAGTTTCCATGTTCTTTCCACGCTTGCGTTACCTCCAGGTACTCCGGTTTCCTCCCACAGTCAAAAACATGTAAACAAGGTGATTCTAAATTGTCCATAGGAGTGAATATGTATGTGAATGACCCATCCAGGGTGTACCCCCGCCTCTCGTCCTATGTGCACTGGGATAGGCACCAGCAGACCCCTGTGACCCCGAATTAGGAAATAAACGGGTAAGAAAATTAAGGAATGAATGAATGGTTCAGTATTAAAGATACCTGGTGCCACATTCTCATCAGCTAATTAACTCAAAAAAGGCCTCTAGTTCTGTAGGCTACACAATCATGACAACAGCTGATTGACAAAAGGACAACAATTGACACTGAGCACAAGGAGGGCATGACACAAAGCTCATTGCAAAAGAGGTAAGCTTCAAGTTTATCAACAAATAAACTTAAAATATATCAGTCTGTGTGGAATGAATGTATACGTTATACAAGTTTCACTTCTTAAATGGAATTAGTGAAATAAATCAACTTTTTGAAGATATTCTAATTATATGACCAGCACCTGTACATACTTAAATCGTAGAATAAATAAGTAGTTTACAAACAAGTGGACTTGCCATTCCAGAAAAATAAACAACAAAACTTTTTGTTTTTGTACACAAACTTTTGACTAGCAGTGCAGTTGTTACCAAAAAGCAAAGCAGAGAATAAATTCACTTTAATTTTCACACAAATAATTTAAATGTCTTTGTGCTCCAAAAGAATTCAATAGACTTCACCACATGTAGTAGCTCCTTGTTGTGTCAACCTGGCTTGACTTTGCCTCCAAGGAGCTGTCTTTGTCCTTCTCACTGTCTGTATCCCACAGATTGATAAGAGGTGGGTACAATTCATTAAGAGGAATGGATGAGGTTTTCTGCATGTACTTCTTAAGCGAATGGTGGTAATTCTTCCTTTTCCATCTCTTAGCAATATACACTGTAATGAACACCAAACTAATCATAGCCAGGACTGTACCTAAGACAGCAGCAAAAGCTGTGTTTGAGCCTTGATCAGATATTTCCACTGCAACCGTAGAGCGTTTAGTTGTGACATTTACACAAGACCTTTGAGTTTGTTGGTGGATATTGGAAACTGAGAGACAAACTTCATATTCTGTAGCTGGTTGAAGGTGTGTCAAATTGTACTCATGGACATCTACAGGGACTCTGGCTGTGTATGTGATGTGGGGGTTATCAATCTTCATGGTAGCTGAAGACCACTTGAGGTTAGAAGTCATTACATTAGAGTTTACCTTCCAAGACACCAGTACTGAGTGGGATTCTGTCTGTTTCACATAAATTTTCAAAAGCTGAGTGCTATCCAGGAGAGTGCCATTGACACGGATTGCGGTCACCCGAGTGTCAGCACCCTCTGTATTCTGAGCAATACAGGTATACCGGCCAGAATCGTCAGCCTGAATGTTTGAAATATGTAGCGTTCCAGCACTGTTTAGATGGTACTTATCAGATACAGTATCCATCATGACTTTGTTACCTAATGGTGTCACCCAGTAAATCTCTGGTTCAGGCTCTGCCATTGCACGGCAGTCAAGGTCTACAGACATACCAATATCCAGATTAAGATGATTAGGGAAGGTGTCATGGGATATCATTGGCAAACACTCTTGGGATGATATATGTGAAGATACCTCTCTCAAGCGCTGACCTCTGACCTCTGGTGGCATTGCACAGTACATTGAAAGAGGTTCCATAAAACGAATTGTTGTCTTATTTGAACTCATCCACTGGATAACACAGTCACACCGTAATGGGTTACTGTGAATGCTGATCTCTCGTAAGTTCGGTAAAGTCTCTACTGTTGCTAGGTACATGGAGTTCAGAGCATTATTGTTAAGCATGAGACTCTCAAGAGATGGAACATCACGGAAAGCTGATTTGCTAATGTATGAGAGCTTAGGGTTATTGGTGGCTTCGAGTTTGGTCAATTCTGGGAGATTGTCCAAGGCAAAGTGATCAATAGAAACAAGTTCCCCCATGTTATTAATACCCAGTTCTTTAAGCCTTAACATATTTTTAAAATCCCCCCCTTGGATTTTATGAACAGGGTTTTTGTTTAAATCCAAAAATTTCAGGTTTTGTAGTTTCTCTAAAGCATTTTGTGGAATATTCACAAGTTTATTATCATAGAAAGAAAGGCTCTCAAGATTGTCTAATCCAATAAATGCATTGCCTGGTATATTGGTAAGTTCCATCCCAGCTAATACCAGACTTCTAAGGTTTACCATAGGTTTAAAATTAAAATCTTGTATGCCAACCACAGGATTTTCTCCAATCATTAGAATCTCAAGGTTGGGGGTTGATTCAAACCAACGACTATCAATAACTTTAAGCTTGTTTGAGTTCAGGTGTAGTCTAAGCAGATTTTGCAACCCAGCAAATGCATTGGGAGCAATGGAACTAATTTCATTGTGGTTTATATAAAGTTCCTGAAGGTTTGTAAGGTCATGAAAGATAAAGTTAGGCATTTCAACAATCTGGTTCTCCTCCAAATGGAGTGTTGTGAGCTGGGACATATTGGTCAAGCCTATGTCACGAATGTTGGTGAAGTTGTTCTGGGAAAGATCCAGTTCAGTCAGGTTTAGCAACTGTTCAAGTTCCTCACTGGTTCTGGCAATGTAGTTACTCTGCAACAGCAACACCTGTGTGTCACTTGACAGATTTCCAGGAATTTGTGCAAGACGAAGGTCATTGCAGTCTACGGTTATTGCTTCCCTGTAGGTAGACTGGGGTGTAAACCATGGTCTGATTTCACATACACACAGTTGAGGACAGTCTGTAGTTTCAGCGTAAGAGAATGCAATAAATGCCACCAGAAAAAATAAGCAAGGTTGACTAACACAGAATAGTGTCCCTATAGCCATTTTAGTAAAAAGATCTGGACTTTTATGATGAGACTTGATGTGATAGATTCCAATGTGTCACTCTAACTGGCAGAAATTCCAAGCAAAAGTTTCCCAGTAGACTCCAGTTCAGTTTATTGCGATTCACAGTCAGGACAGTGCAAATGTATCTGAAAACAAAGAAAAATGTCAAAATACAAGATACAACTCAAGCAAGATATGCATAACTCAAGCAAAATTATGTAGACACCTGACTAGCAGACACAATTTCACAAAATTTGGGAACAAACTATTATATTGTATACACGATTCTTTTATACTTGTTACTTATATACTTCTTATACTTTTATACTTGATGTATCAGTTGATGTACACTGTAAACAAAGTATACGTGAGAATATGATGTGAGAAAATGGTTGATAACAAATTATCTCTCAATGCCTGTGACAAATTAATGGATAAAACCTGAATTTAAAGATAAATATAAATATATCAAAAAAAGTAATACATTTGAGATTTCAGTTGAGATTGAGAGAGGTCTAGTGAATTACAATATTGTTTAACATTACAAGTACCATTTGGCGTCTAATGATTCCCGGGCTCCTGCTTTAACGTTCATGCTGCTTAAGTTATTGACTCAGCATCATTACCATATGGTACTGCAAATGTCTATACTGATAACACATTTAAATGTGTAAGTTAAATTGATGTTATCATATATTATTGCTTCGAAGAGGTTGTCCATTCTGAACTGGATAATATCTGAAATTAATTTGGCACTTCGTGAGGATTCAGATTTTACCTACAGGATTTTTTAAGTATAATGCAGAAAGATTAATTCTATTATAAAGGTATATGTTACAGTTATAGCATTTGGCAGACAGGCTTATCCAGAGCGAATTAAATTTGGTCTCTTTTTTTACAACTGAGCAATTGTGGGTTAAAGGCCTTGCTCAATGGCTCACAGTGGTTGCTTGGTGATGGTGGGGCTTGAACCCAGGTCTTCCTGGTCTCCTGATAAAATTCATCACCTTAACCATTCGAGTCTGAGATAACGGACCATAAAAATTTACAATACTGTACATTGCTTTGGCAGTGATTTATCTTAAATATATATTGTTTATTATATTGCTTTATCCCTGCCAACTCACAAATAGTATACTTAGAAACAGTTATTTATAATGTTTTATCACCTAGTAAATCTCACCGTTGATGTTAAGAAGGAATGCTTATTTACACCTTTCATGCTTTATTAGGCTGGTATCCTCACCAGACTGTAGCTGCTTGCTATAGAGTAAAATTTCCTTTGCATCATTCTGCCTTAAATAATAATTGACAGCAATAAAATATTATTGGCACCATCAGTCATTTGACTGTGAGACGGAATTCTGTACACACTCAGGGGGTGATGAGGGGGCATCACTTTGTGTCTGTCAAACTTGTAGTTAGACATTAAATACTGATTGGTGGACTGAATACAGTCACAACATTCACAATTTATGTGATGGTGGCCACTGTGAGCCTCTGAGCAAGGCCCTTAATCCCCAGTTTCTCAGTTGCAAGTAAATCTGGATAAGTGTGTCTGCCAAATGGTATAATTGTAATTGTATTTATCACAATGTGTAAAAAACAATGCATTTAAACGGCAAAGCACTAGTGTGATGTAAATTTTGATACGCGTACAGAATGTTTTCAGGATTATGTTCCATAGGCAAAATTCAGCAAATTGATGGTATTTTTGTCATCTTTCAAAACACCTGCAAATGAATCGACTTGTGCAAGAAGGACTAAAATAAAACACATCCCAAGCACTTTTTTATAAGTCACTTGTGAGTAGATTGGAAAATTAAACTATACTGCCGTAATAGCAGAAAGGTGCTAAGGGATTATAGCCCTGTGTGCTCTGTAGTCAGAGACAAAAATAGTACAGGTTTGAAAGGACACATAATTCTTAGGACGCAGAAATGTGTTAAACACACTAATACACTAGCTAACAGAAAAAATCTAGCTACTGAAAAAAACTCAATAAATTGAAATGGATCAGCAGCCCATCCTCAGAACAACCTGAATAAAAATTAAAGTTACACTGAAAACTGAGACAGGCATTTCAAGTGAACTCATTTGTGAACTTAATGTGGAAATCTGTTCCCAGACAGATTTCAAACATCCCAGAGGCTTTGCCATGGAAAAAAAAAAAAAAAAAAATAGTGGATCTTTTGATTGTTAAGGCTTGTGTACAACATTAACACTTTATATCATTTAATACATTTATAAAATTTGGTTAAAATGTTCATTTGAGTATGGTTAATTGAGGTTGCATAAAAGTTATTGTTTACAAATGTTGGGGACCTTGAGAACTAGAGGGCATGTGGAGAATAGACACACCCCATGGGTTTAATTGTCCCAAATCTAATTTCTTTTTCACAATATTAGTTTAGCTATTTTTTACTTCAAAACCAGCTCAACAATCCCTCGAGACAAATGATAAAAAATGTGAAAGTCACTGAATGATACCTTGTCAAGATGATTAATACAAACCTGTACTGCCATTTATAAGCAGCCAATAAACAAATTTCCAGATCTACTAAAAATGTTAGTAATCACGATTGGGTAAATAACACAAAATTATAAAAAAAACTTGACCTATAGTGTAGATTAAAAGTTGCTCAGAAAGGATTGTTTGTAAAAAAAAAAATCATTCAGAAGTTGCTACAAGGCAAACAATAATATACATCTCATGTTGACCATACCAGTCTTTAGATAGAAGTTGCTTGTAAGAGGCAAAACCATGTAAGCAAACAAACATAGCACAAGATAAAAGTCTGACCTGGTGGTTTTTAAATTTCTCCAAACGTGCCTCTAACTAACAATTCTAGCAATTGTCTTAGAAAGCCTTAACTAAACAAATATAATAGTTTATGACCTGCTCATGGGGCAGTATGTTGGCAGGGTGCACCCTCCTGCCTTTTGCCCTTCAGAGAGCTGGGATAGGCTCTAGCAGACCCCGGATTTTTCTTACCTCAGAAAAATACTTTTTATTCACAAACTACCACTTACCAGTAAGAATTCTTCCCTACTTATTGTGACAGAAAAAGGAGAGGAAAGGAGATGCTGTTGAGGGTGATTTGTTAACAAGACGTGTGCAGCATGTTCCCAATAAGGGTAGGGACAAACACACACACACATTACATATATGATTAGTACAGTGGGTACGGAAAGTATTCAGACCCCTTTAAATTTTTCAGTCTGTTATATTGCAGCCATTTGCTAAAATCATTTCCTTAAGTTTTCATTTCTCCTTATTAACGTACACACAGCACCCCATTCAGACAGAAAACACAGAATTGATTTTATTAAAAAAGAAAAACTGAAATATCTAAGTATTCAGACCCTTTATAGAGTATTTCGTAGAACCACCATTTTGATCTAATACAGCCATGAGTCTTTTTGGGAAATATGCAACAAGTTTTTCACACCTGGATTTGGGGATCTTCTGCCATTCCTACTTGCAGATCCTCTCCAGTTCTGTCAGGTTTGATGGTAAACATCGGTGGACAGCCATTAATAGGTCTCTCCAGAAATGCTCAATTGAGTTTAAGTCAGGGTTCTGAATGGGCCATTCAAGAACAGTCACAGAGTTGTTGTGCAGCCACTCCGTTGTTATTTAGCTGTGTGCTTAGGGTCATTGTCTTGTTAGAACGCAAATCTTTGGCCTAGTCTGAGATTCTGTGCACTCTGGAGAAGGTTTTCGCCCAGGATATCCCTGCACTTGGCAGATCTCACCATCTTGGTGTCCATGTGGGCTTTCATGTGTCTTGCACTAAGGAGAGGCTTCCATTGGTCCACTTTGCCATAAAGCCCCAACTGGTGGAGGGCTGCAGTGATGGTTGACTGTCTACAACTTTCTCCCATCTCCCGACTCCATCTCTGGAGCTAAGCTAGAGCGATCTTTGAGTTCTTCTTTACATCTGTCACAAAGGCTCTTCTCCCCCAATAGCTCAGTTTGGCCAGACGGCCAACTCTTGGAAGGGTTCTGGTCTAGAAAGAATACAACTGATTTATTTTTTCCCCTCATTTTACTATTTGAAAGTGATTGGTGATCATAGAGCAGCACAATAATGCAGTTTCACTTTATAAAGCTGCAGTTTCATTGATGCATTTATCTTTATATTAAGGAAGATATTTTTTTTGTTTTATTACTTTTTTGCTATTTGCCTGTTAGTGTATATTATTTAATGAATAAAACAATATTTTTATGGCTGTCAGTAATTTTAAGTGAAAACATTGTGTTAGCTCTTGGTTCAGTAGATTGTGCAATCATTTCAATGTTTTAATAATTGTTGATCCAAACCGGCCCTCTGTGATATTTGACTTTGAAACTTCTGATGCAGAACCATTATCAGAAGAAATGAGTTAGATACATGAGTGTCACTGCAAAGAGTTTGAATAGTTAAGACCATGTGATACCAGTTTTTCATTTATTAATAAGCAAAAACTTGTTTTTCTGTCAATATGGGGTGCTGTGTGTACTTTAAAGAGAAAAAAAATGATTTTAACAAATGGCTGCAATATAACAAAGTAAAAAGATTTTAGGGAGTCTGAATACTTTCCGTACCCACTGTATATTATATCTTTGTGGATTACTATACAATAGTGCCGCTATCATTAAACTATTTACATTTATACCAGGCCTGCATATTGTTGGGTAAATCTGAGCTATCTTCTATTTTTGGGTTGAATGTAGCATAATACTGAAGGTTGTTTCTTCTGCTTTGGTTGTTTCTTCTCTGTAGCAGTTGGTTTATCAGTTTAGCATACATAAATTGGATGAACAATTTTGTGTTATCAACAGTATAGCCAAAGAAGGAATAATCTTTTTTGATGCTGAGATGCAAGGTATGCAAATGTATTGCAATGGACTGCACCAAAACACTTTAGTATGTAAAGTAGGATGCGAATTAGATAGAAATTAGAGAAAATATATTTAAAATTTTCTAAATTTAATTCTTTGTGGTTTAGATGTGATATTGTATGCAGTTTAATTGTTGACTTTTAAATATGGAAATTGTTTCAATTTTTTATCTTTAAGGTAATTTATTTTAAGTTATATTTGTACTGTTGAGGTGCTGTACAGTTCTTTAGTCTACTCTGTAGTGGAAAGGGCTATATAAATAATGTAGACTTGATACATGTTATTGATAAAAATATATGGATGCTCTTCATTGCATGTTTTTGTGTATTTTTTTTCTCTTCATATTCTGGCTTCCTAACTTTTGTTAAAACAAAGCAACATCCTTAACAATAAGCTAATAAAATATTTTAAATATATGCAATTTCATTTTTTTATAGATTAGAAAAAATAAGCCTGCATGTGGAATTAAGTCCCAACAATGTTTATATAAGACCAGCTGCCCCAGGACGCCTCAGTTTCATTAATATTCTCGTCACCGCTTCCCAGAAGTTGTGCAAGCTCTGCAGACGCAACAGCTGCAACTAGGCGGAGGCGTCCCTCAAGGACAATATGAACAACTCACAATTACTTCCTTATTATTATGCATTCTTCCCTTGTTCTTAAGCACGCCTTTTTGCTGCTTATTATGGTGTAGGTTGATTGTCTTTCTTGCAAAGTTCCTTCATCACCTGATTTTGAACAAGGGGGCATTCGTGACATCTGCTAAAGGCATCATATTTGGATGCAAATCACATTACAAGTGAAGAACAAAGGTAACTATAATCGCTGCCATGCTGTCAACTTGCGGATTTGCGGCCAAGGGCAAAATAAATATCCTATTCTATATTAGAAACCTGCAACAATAACCTTTTTCTATTGTAAATCTGCAAAGGATTTGATGTAATTGGAAAAGGCTGTGGGCTATACTGCGCTTTGCACATGTCCTACTGCAACGAAATCATGTATCTGTATTTCTGTGCACGCATGAATTCCTGTGCATGTGGTACATACACTATATGTGTTCAACAAAATAGAAGCATGCATATATTAAATATTTTTTATAATAAATCGTGTTACCTTTGTGATTACGTTTCAGCTGCACCAGCCTCCCTTCCTCAGTGCATGCAATGTCCTTACAGACCGTAACCGCAACAAACAATGGGGAAATCCAGAAGGAGACACTTATTTGTGTCTCGTTGATCCCGTACAAGTGGCGAAAACCATTTAGACAAAGGTTTTATTTAAATACGGACCACACGGATTCCCTGCAGAAAAGCGCAAGGTTTGGTAAGACTCAAGAGCGCATCGCACACTGGTAGCAGCACGCGCTTTTCCCGAGAAAATAACAGGCTGGCGCACCTGGCGCTGTCCGCGCGAGTCAGCTGATTCAGTCCATACCCGATTGGCCAAGAGCAGCGCGAGTGGGCCACCATCTGTCTCGCTAGAAATGCTTGGATTCGAACAAAGACGCGCGGAGCAGATAAAGCCAAAAAGAGGGCAATATACTACGAGCGTCACCCAAACCTTCTGTCTCTAAACCCCCACCCCGTCGTCATGTTAGCGTTGTTGCCGTGATGGAAGACGCTACGTGCTGTGCCAGTCCCCATGAGACAGCTCTCTTTGTTTAGCTGTTAAAATCAATTTCATCAGAAAGGTGTCTTGTAGAATAAACCTGGTATCGCCAGCCTTTAGTTTTTACACATATTTACACATTATATTTACTTATTCTAGTCTTGGTAAGTAGTGAGCAGAAATAATAGATTATTTACCCATTAAATATATTTTCTTTTGAAATATTAAATTTGATAACATTGTGTTGTTCAAATGTTTTTAATAAATTTTCCTACTAAATAACCCCTGCCTTCTTGTATCCAGGCCAGCTTATTTAAAAATTAAATGAACAATCTAAATATGTATATTAAATGATTTGTTTAAATGTAGTTTTAGATATGCAACATTTAAAACTAACATGATTAGATAAAGAGCAGCATTGTAGCTTAGTGGTTAGCGCTGTTGCCTTCACAGCAACAAACCCAATCTACATGTTTTTGGACTGCTGGAGGAAAACAAGTAAACTCCTGCTGTTCACACTTCAGAGAGCAGAGATAGGCTCTAGTAGACCCATGTGTAATAAATTCTTTTTACAAGGGAAGTAAATGTGTACAGAAATGTTTTCCTTTATAATTTTAAATGAAACACAGGTTTACATTCTTACATGTACAACAGCCCATTAATATAAAAAAAAATAGCTAAGTTGCTTTTAATGCATTTCACAAAAAGAAAGTAACCTGGAATTCCAAAGAAAAATAATGTGTTTATTATTAATGATTAATGAAAACAATAACCCAGCCATTAGGGTTGCACAAGCCAGTGCATTCTTAGTGCCGGTCCCAAGCCCGGATAAATGTCGAGGGTTGCGTTAGTAAGGGCATCCAGCGTTAAACTGCGCCAAACCAAATATGCAGATCATAAATAAGAAACACACACCGGATCGGTTGCGGCCCGGGTTAACAACGACCGCCACATGTACTGTTAGCCAACAGGGTACCGGTGGAAATTGGG
>JAOTRA010000012.1:2188591-2211183 GCA_026260255.1 Pseudolaguvia tuberculata | reverse complement strand
ATATACTATAGTATAATTTGTGCTTCTTCGTCCACTAAATCATCTCCAAACGGACACACCATGTTCAGTCACCTTTCTGGAACAGGTTTAGCTCAGAGCTTAAGTTGCTATGGCAACCAAACCTATCCTGAAAGATACCTCCGTAAGCAGAGGTTATCCGCTTTCTTACCCTCAAACTTAATCTGTCACATAACCTGCTTTCTGCAACACCCCTCTGGTCACTCAATACCAGCTTCATCGTTAAGAAAACCCAATAACGTCTCTACTTCCTGAGGAAGCTGAGGAAAGCACACCTCCCACCCCATTCTCACATGTTCTACAGAGGGACTACAGAGAGCATCCTGAACAGCTGCATCCCTTCATGGTTTGGGAATTGCATTATCAGACATATACACCATACACGAGGCACACACCACACACCTCACTTTTAACTTTATCTAGATTTGTAATTTCCTCTGCTGTTTATGATTTTTTTTTTTTTTTGCACAAATCAAGAGCTACCTTACTTTTCCATTAGAGTCTGTCTTTGCATTGTTGTCTCTGGTGCCCTGCACTTCTCCTGTGTCTACACATTACTGTACTGTAATTGTCTTGTTTGTATGAAATAAAACCCCATTAATCATATTTTTACCTCAATTGTTAGTTTCTTAGGAAAATATCTTGGGTCTACAAATGTATTAACCATCTTTAATGTTCCTCTATGTACAAGATACATGAATACTATAATTATATATTTATAATTATTATAGTAGTTGAATACTGTTTGTCTCGTATATTACGAACTATAATTGAATGACAAAAGTGGAAAATTTGTGCAAAAAAAAAAAAAAGAATTGAAATTACTACATGTAATTGTTCTTTTATAATCATTTGTCCTGTTCTTTACAGTCAGTAGCTGAAGCACCACATTCATTACATCCATGTAATCATTCAGGTTATTAGTGTGCAATTTCTTTTATCTAAAAATAACAAATGTACAATTTATATATGCATTTTATTTAAATGTTAATCCGCTTAACAAAACAATCACCAATTTATTACTTAGAAATCAGACAAATATTGCATAACCTGCAATATTCTGTTGAAATATTTCCTCATTTTCATGCAAACAATAAAAACAAAAATAAATATACATTAAGGCAATAATTAATTGTTTTAAATTCAAATAAATCTAAAAACTAAACTTTTTTTTTTTATCAACTAAAAAATAATGTGAAACATGGCTGAGTTTAAGGAAACTGTTGATTCAGGCATTTTTTTCTTTAAAATGTAGCTGTTGATAATTGCCAAATGACCCTAGCTTTACTGCAGCTAGGATAGGAAAGCCGATAGATGTCCTCCATCTCCTGGTTGAGTGTATTTAATAATGCGGTAGGAGCACATAGATGAGAACTATCTCTAAATGGTTTAGCTAAACTTGTGTTAAGAACTGCCAACAGTACTCAAAAGTTCTTCCTTGCCCAGTTGGTAGCGACTCTTTTTCCAGACTTCACGCAGCTCCTGAAGGGTTGTACCAATCTCCTTGCCTGTGGTGATTCCCAGGCGACGCAAATCATGACCACTGACAGGAAAACGAGGGATGGACCAGCGACTTAGTTCACCCAGGAGCTTTCGCTCACCCTGGTACTTCAGGAGCTCCAAGACTTTGCTATGGGTGTCTGGTTCTCGAGACTAAAAATGTAATAAATCCAAAACCAAATGCAAGTTTTTAGTGTTAAACTTGCTAACTAGGTAAATTTTTTAAAATGACTGCATATAATAAGTGTGGCATGGTCAAGTAATAGGATATGAATAGCTCTGTTAAAATTATAAAGTCACAGTGACAATTAATAGAATATAGATTTTAGCTGTTAAAAAAAATTACACATTTAATTTTTTTAATGTTATTTTAATAATCCATGTGATCATTTGTGCTTATGTAATTGTTTGCATTAAAAACACCATATTCTAAATAAATACTATTTTACCTACATCAATAATGAAATCCGTAAAGGGCTTTAGGCAGTCATTCTCATCTTGTCTTTTAACAAGGTCTCGTCTCTGTTTCACTAAAAAGATCCCGAGGGTCTTTTCCTCTCTGGAGATCTTTAATCGCAGATCCAGCTTTTCCACATCCTCTGGGCCATGTAGAACAGATGAGAGCACAGTCATGGGTTTAGGGGACGTGCCTTCAGTTCTCTGGTACACTTGCTTCATTTCCTCCATATTCACATCTGCTGGAAGACCTAGTAAAGAGCAACAAACCAGAAAGCCCTATAAAAATTAAGACGCAATCTGTTGCATTCATACAAATAGAAAATAAATGATCTTCACTAAATACTGCCTTAATGTATTAATGTCGCTGAAGTCTGTTAAAATACAGAACTATGAACATTCATGACTTCAATTAGATTTTATAATGACTAGCTATATACATTCTCTAAAAAGAACTATTTATAAACAAAAATGTAACATGAGATTATCTGGGTGCATATCTGACCTATATACTGGGCCAATTTGAGTTGAAAAATAAGCTCAAGCAGGTGAGCAGCATAATTTCCCACCAGCATCTTCTTTAGTTCCACCCAGATCCTCTCCCCAGATATTGCTGCAAGGCCTTGTGCATTGTCACGGATTGCTAGCAGAGTGTCCGGATCGTGATGCCCTGGCTCAGCAGCCACACGCCCATAAAACCTCAAAGAAAAGAAAAAAAACATGCACCCATTGAATGTACACACATGATCTGTGCCTAAATTAATAAAATAATTTGTTAAAAAATAACCCTGGTATGATATTTTTTTACATTTGGACATAAATATTTGCACTGGCTTGTTAAAAAATAGCAAACATAACTTTTCTTGACAACACCTAACCTGCTTAAATTATAAGGCTTGTCTATGCATAGACAAACTAAAGCTGTTAAATCAAGGCAATGTAAACAATGCTAAAGATCTGGAAGGGACTTGGCAGCAGGTGCTGTTTATGGCTCAAAAATGCCTTTGAAAAATAATAAAAATTGACCAGCTTGTGTTGCCCTGAGATGGACTGTCGACCCGTCCAGGGTGTACCTACGCCTCTTGCCCTATGTGTGCTGGGAGAGACAGCAGACATAGGGCAGCAAACCACCGTGACCAAGAATCCGGGAATAAGTGGGTAAGAAGATGAATAAATGAATGACCAGCTTGTGTTGTATTTATACAGAAATCCAACTGTAAGCTGTACATTGGCTAATGGTTTTGCCCACCAGGTCGTCACACAGGCCATGTGATTGAAAACCACATCAATTGGGTCAAAAGCCATGTTGAAATATTTCAAATTTTTTTCAGAATACAAAATGGCATATAATCAGTAAAGCAAATGAGATGCACACTAATAATATTTTTATTTTAAAGTCGACTCTTAATTATTTACTTAACTAAAACACCATGTACCTGAAATATCTCAGAATCCGCAGGTAATCCTCCTGAATCCTAAGCGCACTATTTCCAACAAAGCAAACTTTTCTTTTTTGGAGGTCCTCATAACCATGGAAGTAATCAAACAAGGTCCCATCCAACCCTAAAAGGGTGTAAAAATTATGTAGGACAGTAAAATCAAATAAACATTTTAATAAGTGTCTGTTTTGTGTCTAATATAGCAGAAAAGAAATAAGTACCAAGGAACATGGAGTTAATAGTAAGGTCCCTGCGTTCAGCATCTTTCTGCCAGTCTGTTGTGAACTCAACTTCTGCATGTCTCCCGTCTGTCTGCACGTCTACACGCAACGTAGTCACTTCAAAGTTCTCATTATGCAGCTGCATGCAGATCGAATAAGCAGTTTAATAAATCAAAATAAATGTGTGTACAAAACCTTGGTGGGTTTACCTTGGTGTCTATCTGTGCGAAGTTTGGCCTGTGATAAACTAGTGACATGACCTGGCATTTGCCCTATGGGATAGGCTCCAGAAGATCCCTGTGACCCTGAATAGGAAGGGTAGAAAGTGAACGAATGAAATGTGGAAGGTAAGAAATGTAAAAACACTACATTTTATTCATTCATACATTTTCTGTATCCACGTATTCCCTAAGTTGGGTCACTGTGTTCTGCTGGAGCCTAGCCGAGGAGAAAAACTTGAAAATCGTTTATAAGCCAATATGATTGCGTTTAAATTACTTATTAGTCCTTTTTCTACATTCTTCACTAATAATATTTTACCCCACCACGTTTAGCTTAATGAACTCACGTTAAACATTTAAAGCACGTGATCTTTATGCTTACAAGTCTTCCGATAGGATCTCACGAAATTCTAGTAGATCTGCAGCTGTCATTAAGTTTTCAAGAGGACAGAATGGCTGAAGTAGAGTTAACACCACTTAGACCATGGGAAGATTTATTCCCTGGATCGGAACGATTTGGCAAACCGGACGTTCGTGATTTATCCAAATGGAACAACAGAGTAGTCAGCAATCTACTTTACTACCAGACTAATTACATGGTGATGCCTGTGGTCGTGTTTCTCATAGTTGGGCAAGTTCAATATTAGTAGTTCTAATAAGCTCTACTTTTTGCATGAATACACAAATTTACCCATAAATATTGGGTCAACTGGCCATCACATGAATCTTACTAGATTTATCCCACTCTTACCTTTATGATAACTGCCACATTTCAGGAAAAGCAGTTTAAGTTTGGCTTGGGCCAATGTTTCCATGTTCATCCGGTATTTGTGTGGATTTATTCCAGGTACCAAGGTTTCCTCTCACAGTCCAAAAACATTGTATGTTAAGTTGATTTGTGATTCTAGATTGCCCATAGGAGTGGGTTTCAGTGTGGCCTAGTCATCTGTTCATGATGTACCCCACCAGCCTTATGGAGAGCTGGGCTAGGCTCCAGCAGAACACAGTGACCCAAATACATGGATACAGAAAATTTACAAATGAATAAAATGTAGTGTTTTTTACATTTCTTACCTTCCACATTTCACTCATTCACCTTCTACACCTTCTAAACTTCGCACAGAAAGACACCTTGCCTGGTAAACTCCCCAGGTTTAATAATTGTAAAATTAATACATGCAAGCATTATGCCTATTATGCACTTCCAAGTAAAAATATTCAGAATGACAGCTGAATATTGCCTCATTGTGCGGATGAACTTGCTCACCCTGGCAGTAATGGTACCATGTTTCTCTCCTTTGTTGTTGATCATTCTTATCCCTTCAGCCTGAAACATGTTCTTCATTTCCTCAGGTGTAGCAGTGGTGGCAAAATCCACATCCTCAGGTTTTTTCCCTGACAAAAGATCCCGAACGGCACCTCCTGCAATTCTTAGCTCAAAGTTATTCTTCTGAAAAATCTCTAGACAAATAAACAAATAAGGAAAATTAAATAAGCTTGGGACAAATCAGACAAATAGCTGCAAACATTAGGCCTGTAACTGATAAAGCTGTACTGGAGATTTATCAATCAACCTAATACATACACAGAATCGTGAAACGAATGCATCATGGGCAGTTTTACCTGCTAGAGAATTCAGTCCGTCGGTGAATAATGACCGAAACTCTTTAGTTTTCAGCTGCATGGTGTATAAAGGTCGGCGACTCCACGTGAAGACAATCGTGCTAACCACATGCGAGATGGGAAATCCTCTTCTCCACATCTGCTAGTCAATAAGCTGCTGTAAATTAAAAAATGGCGAAGTTCTGCTTATGCCTGCTGCCTTTTCCCTAAGCAAAATACACTACACCATTTTAGTTGTCGTATGTCCTAATTGTGTTCATAAAAGCATTAATAAAAGCTTAACAATTTTATCTCGGAGTTGCAATGAATTTTAATCCAATTTCTATTATTTTGCAGTGACAGTCTGAACATGTAACATGTTTGATAGCTGTCAGTTTGTTCGTACTTACAATTTATAAGCTTAACTTCAAGCTTACCTTTAGTCACACAGTTTATCCTGTAGTTTATTACATTTCCATGCAGTACACATAAGATCATTTATGTTTTGTGTAATTACCAGCAAATTTAAAGAAATATCGTCGCCTATTTTGCCGTTCGTTGAGTGCAGGCGGCCATGACAATTCGAGACCAAGCGCAAATGTGTGTACCACGTCATATGCGTCACACAAAAACGTTTACAAACCAATACGATTGTGATGACGTTAAAAGTGACGTTTATATTACTTATTGAAACTTTTTCTACATTCTTCACTAATAATAGTTTACCACACCACGTTTAGCTTAAAAATATGGACTATCACGTTAAACATTTAAAGCACGTGATCTTCACCCTTATAAACGTCTTCCGATAGGCTCTCGCGAGATTCTAGGAGATCCGCAGCTGTCTACAAGTTCTACAGGACAGAATGGCTAAAGTAGAGTTAACACCACTTAGACCATGGGAAGATTTATTCCCTGGATCGGAACGATTTGGCAAACCGGATTTTGGTGATTTATCCAAATGGAACAACAGAGTAGTCAGCAATCTACTTTACTACCAGACTAATTACATGGTGATGGCTGTGGTCGTGTTTGTCATAGTTTGGTGAGTTCAATATTAGCAGTTCTAATAAGCTCTACTTTTGCATGAATGCACGATTTTAATATTATTTTAAATAAGATATTTATTGATCGACTTACTTTATGTATTAATTCATCTAAACATATCATATAATCTATTGCTTATAAATAGCCCGGTTGTTTCATTCTGCATTACGATTTAAAGACTTAATGACATGCAGGTTCCCCCTATTAGCATAGCACCCCATATTAACAGAAAAACACCTTTTTGCTGATTTATTAAAAACGAGAAATTAGTCATAGAAAAAGTATTCAGACCCTTTGCTGTGAAACTATTATTTACTATATTTAACTCAGGTGCTGTTCATTTCTTCTTATCAACGTTGAGATGGTTCTACACCTTCATTTGAGTCCACGGTTACAAAAAAATTCTGCTGCACTTAAAGTTCCTAAGAGCACAACGGCCTCCAAAATCCTTAAATGGAAGACATTGGACAAACAGAACCTTCCTAGAGTTGTCCGTCCGGCCAAACTGAGCTATTGGGGGAGAAGAGTCAATTGAACCAGTCCAATACAGTTCCAACAGTGACTCATGGTGGTGGCGGCAGCATCATAATGTGGGAGTGTGTGCAGGCACAGGACGACTGGTTGCAATAGAGGGAAGATGAATGCGGCCAAGTACAGGAAGAAGTATTCTGGTTTGAAAACCTGCTCCAAAGTGCTAAGGATTTCAGACTGGGTTAAGGTTTACGTTTTAACAAGACAATGACTTTCAGCACACAGTTAATATAACGAAGAAGTGGCTTAACAACAATTCAGTGATTGTTCTTGAATGGCCCAGCCAGAGCCCTGACTTAAACCTAATTGAGCATCTCTGAAGAAACCTAAAATGGCTGTCCACCAACGCTTACCATCCAGCCTGACAGAACTGGAGAGGATCTGCAAAGCAGAATGGCAGAGGATCCCCAAATCCAAATGTGAAAAACTTGCTGCATCTTTCCTCAAAAGATTGCTGTATTAGATTAAAAAAATGCTTCTACCAAATACTGAGTGAAGGGTCTGACTACTTAGGACCATGTGATACTTGTTGACATGTTTTTCTGTCAATATGGTGTGCTGTGTGTACATTTAATGAGGAAAAAATTAACTGAAATGATTTTAGCAAATGGCTGCAATATAACAAAGAATGATTACTTTATGTACCTATTAATGCAACCTTGTATAGAACAGTGTGAAATTATTCCACTTGGGAAGTCGGCTCAGTTGGATTTAACAAATAAGATAAATCTATTTTACGCTAAGCAGCTTAGCGTGTTCAACCAACGTTTGGAAAGTGGAGGAACAGCAACATACAGCTATCTTATTTCTAAATGAATAAAATAAGTTTTCAGTCATAACTTGAACATTGAGACTGAATCACAAAAACTAATTGGAAGGTTGTTCTATAACTGTGGTGCTTTGTTAGAGTAAGCTCTGCCCCCTACTTTTGATTATTTGTAAGACCGAAGGAGGCATGTTGGATCATAATGGCACAGAAGTTTGCACAGATACTTTCATATGTATTTTACTCTATTAATATTTGATATCAGAGATTTAGGGCGGTACGGTGGCGTAGTGGTTCCTACAGTCACCTCACAATAAAAAGGTTCCTGGCCAGGGATCTTCCTGTTCTCCCTGCGCTTGTGTGGGTTTCCTCCGGGTACTCCGGTTTCTTTCCACAGTTCACAAACATGTACATTAGGTTGATTGGTGATTCAAAATTGCCCATAGGAATGAACGTGTGTGTGCTTGTTTGTTTGTGTGTGGCTCTGCCATGGACTGCTGACCTGTCCAGGGTGTACCCCTGCCTTTCGGCTCATTTGTGCTGGGATAGGCTCAAGCAGACCACAGGGACTCTGAATTAGGGAATAAGCAGATAAAATGAATGAATGACATTTTAATTTTAGTGGTTAGCACGGTTGGCTCACAGCAAGAAGGTCCGAGTTTCAATTCCATGGCAAGGGGTCTTTCTGTGTCAAGTTTTTATGTACTCCCTGTGCTTACATGGGTTTTTTCCAGGTTCCCCCTGGAAAAAAATTCTTATTCCAAATTATTCACATGATATTCATATTCTAAATTAGCTATTATCAGGTTCATCACACAGAAGGGCTTGAACACATGCTGATTGTGACCAGATCATATGGAGCAGCTTGTATCTGCATACAATTTAGCAATAATTCTAAAAACACTTACGCAATAAAATAAAATCTTGAAGGAGAATTTTTTTTTTAAAACCTTTTAGTTTTTAAGCATTGTGGCTACGGTATGTAATAAAGGTAGGTTCATCACAGTGTAAAAATATATTTCAGGTTTAATGGTGATTCTAAATAGGCCATAGGAGTGTGTGGTTGTTTCTGTCTGTAAGTTGTACGCTTGTCCCTTGCCCCATAACAGCTGGGATATACTCCAGCAAATCCCCTTGAAATTGATTAGAAACAAGCAGGTATAGACTATGGATGGATGGAATGTAGTGTAGAGGTCGATCTTAATTTGCAGATATTCTCAGTCTATCACTAGAGGTCACTGTTTTCAAATAATGAGTTTTTTTCCTGTGAGAGATTTTATTTGTTAATCTCTGTTCTCAGGTTCATGAACCCTATTGGCATGATGACCGGAGCTGTGGTAGTTGTAGCTGTGTTTCTCAGTGCTGTGTGGGCTGGAGAAAACAAAGCTTGGATTAAGAACTTTAAGAAGAACAACCCTACACTGTTTGTCTTTTTTGTAATGATTGCTAGCTACCTCCTCATGTCTCTTTTTGGCGGTGTCATGGTCTTGTTGTTTGGGATTAAACTCCCACTAATATGTAAGTTACCATTTGGTCGTCTTTTGTAATTGGTAAATAATTTAATGTGTTCATCATTAAAATTGTTTAAAAAAAAAAAAAAAAAGGGTATATTCGTTATGGCTTATCCATCTATTTTCTGGAATATTCTACATTGATGGATAGTGTGGGACTAATGGATGTATGGATTGGTGGATAGATGGATAAACATAAATATGGAATAGAATGACTGAATAAGGGGATGGGTAATTATTACCCCAGCTTTATTGTATTTTTTTTTTTTTTATTAATGGTAACTTTTCTTCATCACAGTAATCTTTGCTCACTCATCTTTGCGTAAGCGCAACATGAAGAACAAGCTGGAGAACAAGATGGAGAGCGCAGGGCTGAAAAGGTCCCCTATGGGTATTCTATTGGATGCACTTGGCCAACAGGAAGAGAATTTAAGCAAGATTCAAGATTTTCTGGACAGCAGGCTGAAGGAATGACAAACCTTTTTTGTTTTCAGTCTGCATGATCAAGATCTCAGTGTACAGATGATCTGCAAATGATGTGTGTGTCATAACGTCTGGTCAAAATTTACAACACACTTTTTTTCTGTGAACTATGAAATTTATTTAATCTGTTTACAGCCGAAATATCTTGGTGTTATTGTGGGTATACAAGTTTACTGTGTGCTTGAAGAGCAGTATTGATTACCTCAAAATGAAATTGCTCTTTAGCTGTAAAATATTAAAAATGTTTAGTACAATATTATATAATTATTTGACTGCTTACCTGAAGTGTTCAAATTTTATATGGTGTGTAAAGCATTGACAACCAAAATACATTAGGATGTTGTGACAAAAAAAGTTCTTTTTTTATGACTCATTTAAAGATTGGCTAACAACATATATACACACAGACTTGCACTGAAACTCACTCGGCCAACCCTTGTGCCGTCACCACTAGGTGTTGAAGATTACATTTGAGGACATATCTTAAACAGCTGCTATAAATTAGTGCAATACTACTAGTTCAAGTATTGGTGAGAAATCTGGCTCATTACACACTGAGACACTGATGACTCAAGTTCCAGTAACTTGTCTACGTATTCAAACATCACCAGCTAACAAGTAACAGCAGGCATAATCATTAAATCGTGAGAAAAGCACAAACTTTTTTTTTTTAAAAAGCAAGTTACATTCTAAGTGTATATATATATATATATATATATATATATATATAGCAGGTACAGAAAGTATTCAGAAACCCTTACATTTTTCACTGTTACTTTGTAGCCATTTGCTATAATCATTTAAGTTTACCACATTTTTGCTGATTTATTAAAAAACAAATAACCATGTGGAATATCACATGGTTTTAAGTATTCAGACCCTTTAGTCAGTATTTAATAGTAGCACCCTTTTGATCTAATACAGCCATGAGTCTTTTTGGGAAAAATGCAACGTTTTTCACACCTGGATTTGGGGATCCTCTGCCATTCCTCCTTGCAGAGCCTCTCCAGTTCTGTCAGGTTAAATAGTAAGTGTTGGAGGAAAGCCATTTTTAGGTCTCTCCAGAGATGCTCAATTGGGTTTAAGTCAGGGCTCTGGCTGGGCCATTCAAGAACAGCCACAGAGTTGTTATGAAGCCATAATTTTCGCTTTGGGTCATTGTCTTGTTGGAATGTAAACCTTTGGCCAAGTTTGAGGTCCTAACACGCTCGAGAAAGTTTTCGTCCAGGAAATCGCTGTACTTGGCCACATTCATTTTCCCCATGATTGCAGCTGAAGAACACCCACACAGCATGATGCTGCCACCACCATGCTTCACAATTGGGACTGTATTGTACAGGTGATGAGCAGTACCTGGTTTTCTCCACACAAGTTCTATTTTGGTCTGATCAGACCAGAGAATCTTATTTTTCACCATTTTGGATTCCTTTAGGTTTTTTATGTGTCTTGCACTGAGGACACGCTTCCAGGTCACACTGCCATAAAGTCCCAACTGGTGGAGGGCTGCAGTTATGGTTGATTTTCTCCCATCTCCCGACCGTATCTATGGAGTTCAGCCACAGTGATCTTTGGGTTCATCTTTACCTCTATCACCAAGGCTCTTCTCCCACAATAGCTCAATTTGGCCGGACGGCCAGCTTTAGGAAGGGTTCTGGTCGTCTTAAGCGTCTTCCATTTAAGGATTATGGAGGCCACTGTGCTCTTAGGAACCTTAAGTGAAGCAGAATTTTTTTTGTAACCTTGGCCAGATCTGTGCCTTGCCTCAGTTCTGTCTCTGGTATATTTAGGCAGTTCATCTGACCTC
This sequence comes from Pseudolaguvia tuberculata, assembly GCA_026260255.1. Lineage (NCBI taxonomy): Eukaryota > Metazoa > Chordata > Actinopteri > Siluriformes > Sisoridae > Pseudolaguvia > Pseudolaguvia tuberculata. The sequence continues at coordinate 2,199,584 of JAOTRA010000012.1, read as the reverse complement.
ATGATTCTCATTTGCTCTAACATGCACTGTGAGTTGTAAGGTCTTATGTAGACAGGTGTGTGGCTTTTCTAACCAAGTTCAATCAGTATAATCAAACATGGCTGGGTTCAAATGAAGGTGTAGAACCAAATGCATAAAGTATTTTCTAGAATGTACATACACTGTGTGAACACCATGAGCATGTGCGTTATTAAACATCTTATTGTGAAGCTTAACGTGAGACTCTCTCTTCATTCAGCTCCAACAGTAATTAGTAAAATTAGCCACTAATATCAGGTAAAGAGGTCTGGGGTGCAGTTCCATTCCAGTTCATTCCAGGTGTTTTTATACTCTAATAATAACATAGTTCGTGATAATGGAGCTGAGAGGCTTTGTGTAGGGTCACTGTCAAACTGAAACATTGTTGGAGTCTGTTACTTCCAGTGAAATTAATGTAATGCAACATACAAAAACATCCTAGACAACTGTGTGCTTCCATATTTGTAGGAACAGTTTGGACAGGAACCACATGTGGACTTAATGGTCAATATAGTGTATTTCTAGCATACTAGTGGCAAAATATTTCGCGCATTTGCCAAAAAAGATATTTGAACGTAAATATCACTTGGTGGTTCACTTGGTGTATATAATGCACAGTGTTTATTTTTTTATTATCATCAACTGTATGTGTGTAATATATTCTTGTACTGAGCGGTCAGAAAACTGCTGCAAATTGAGGCATGCAGTTCTCCTGCCTCATGGCAGGGGCGACTTTTAAAACTGAAGAAAGAGGAGGACTTTTACAAACAAGTTATTGATGCTTTTATTCAAAACGAGCGGTGCATAGATTTTATTTATACGTAAAGGTAAGAGAATAATAACATTTTTTAAAGTTCTTTTTTTCTATGCTACAGTTTATATATGTAAAGATGCTGAAATGAAATTTTAAACAAAACAGGTTAAATGTTGCCAATGAAATGTTGAATAAGCTACTCTGTAGAGTTCATATATTTTTAAATCTGACTGTGATGTCAGTGCTTCATACATAAACCTCACCGCACATAATGTTATACATATTATAATTTATTCAAATATTCATACCTGCTAATACCCATTTCACTGGCAGAAGATATCATTTTTTGCTGGTAAAGAGTGTTGAGCTATTTTTATATGTCCAAATTTGCCACATTAGTTCCGGCTCAGCAAAGGGTGCTTTGGCATTGGAGAAGCTTTTCTTTTTCCTTTCAGCATACTATATACAGCATCAAAAATAAAATTACCCCAAATCTGCTTTTAAAATAAAGTGTCTAATTTTAATAATTACATAAACGCAGGGTAATATTTAGTTTCTTTACAACCAGCTGACCTGTAGTTTGCCTCATAATTACAAGGTAGATGCAAGACCATATTTTGACCCCAAAGTTCAAACTGTCAAGCTATTTTCCTTTCAAGGTAAAAGTGTGCTCCAGAATTACACGTTTGAGGAATAATATACGACCAAACCATTGATGTGGCCAGTCCAGAATATCCCTGTCCCACTGTTAAACAGTGCTTGGATGCAAGAAAAAGCATCTGGCAAAGTCAGATACAGATAGAAGGCCATTGTTTATTTTAATTGTCAGCTGCTGCTGCCCTTCCTGGTCTTTGTGCAGCTGTTGTGTCTTGAAGGAAAAAGAAGAAAGATAGACTTACACAGTAATAACCTGAACATCCTTCTTTGTTTGGGAGAGAGTAAGGTATCTGTGAGGACCACAGTTTACAAGAGTTTAGTAGTGAATTGCAACAGTGAAATAGACGTTGTATGATAATGTTTGATTGATTTGTGATTTCCCAAAAGAGAGTTAATGCATTGATCACAAAAGACATTCGTGGTCATTCATAAAATCGCCAGAACATGCATGTCAATCAGATATGTCAATGAGATAAAAATCACTTGACAGGTGAGAAATATTATCTGGTTACAGTAGCTTCTGTCACCAGGGTGGAATATATTAGGTATCCAGTGCACAGAGAGGTCAAGTTGATGTGTTAGCACATGAAAAACAGACAGGAGACTAATTAGACTGTATGAGGATGCCAGAGTACCTGGATAAAACCCACGCAAGTGTGGGGAGAACATACTCTGCACAGTAAAATCAATCTTGGGACCTTCTTACTGGGACTAACCACTACAATGCCAGAAAGTATATGAATTTACAAATATGTCCAGCATAAACACGTTTTTATCAAAATAAAGACAGACAAACAAAAGAATTGTAATAAAGGTTTGGATCGCACATATTAAGGCAAAAACAGATTGGAAAGTCTTAAAAATAAAATAAAAAGAGGCGCATGAGTAGTACTGGCAAGTAATGCACAATAATTCAGGGGCCGCGAACCTATGGCTCGTGAGCCAGGTGTGGCTCTTTTGATGATTGCATCTGGCTCGCAGATTTCGGCTTTTCTGATAAAACATAATATTATCACTTGTTTTAATCCTTCCGTCGATTTTCCACTGCTCTTGTCCTGTTCAGGGATGCAGTTGGTTGCATGAGCAATTGCCCTGTGAGGAATCAGACATGTCCCCTCCCCCTTGTTTAGCGTCGTCGTTCTGGATTTGGTTGACAGAGCGATGACGCATTTTAGTGTTTTGCCCCTTCGCTCTTGAGGAACCCCGTGTTTTGCCTCTTTGCTCATGAGTAACCCCGTGTTTTGCACCTTTGCTCATGATTAACCCCGTGTTTTGCCCCTTTGCTCATGAGTAACCCCATGTTCAGTCCCTTCGCTCCTGAGTATCCCCGTGTTTTGCACCTTTGCTCATGAGTAACCCCGTGTTTTGCCCCTTCGCTCCTGAGGAATCCCGTGTTTTGCCCCTTCGCTCCTGAGTGACCCCGTGTTTTGGTTTCATGTTGTGTTCAGTCTGGGAGTCAATAAATACGTGTTCCCTGAAACACGGATCCGATCTCCGTTAATCCATTCTTCTTCTTTGTCCTTCGGCTGCTCCCGTTCGGGGTCGCCACAGCGGCTCCATGATCCGCACATTAGACTTGGCGGGGTTTTACGCTGGATGCCCTTCCTAACGCAACCCTCCCATTGATCCGGGCTTGGGACCGGCACTAAGGCTACTCCCTAATGGCTGGGTATTTATGGCCAATTTAGACTCACCAATCCACCTAATGTACATGTTTTTGTCCATTATTTTAATTGGATGATAATAGCCTACGTTGGCTGTTGCTGGGTAAACAGGTAAACGCCCCCTTTTCAATCAGTCTCAAAATATATTATATGGCTCTCACTGAAATAAATTTCCAAATATTTATCTTTCCTGGCTCTCTAAATCAAAACGGTTCCCGACCCCTAAACTAATGGCAGTTTGAGTAAAAGAGTAGTATAAATGGCATGACGGTTTTTATATTCTGCTTAGGTGTTATCTAAAATACTAAAGATTTGTATTGTAGGAAAGTTGATGCATGTTTTATAGTGTTTTCTGTAGTCAGACCTTTATGTTAAATTCACAGTATAAGTACAGTATATGCATGAGTTGACACCTTGTGTGCTATATGTACCAAATATTTAGCCATTAGTTGTAATGTTTGAGGCTGAGACTAGATATACATCCAGAACTGGAAATTCTGCATTCATGATCAAAACAAAAAAAGTATCAGTATGAGTTTACCCCAACTAAACTATAATTACTGCCTTAATGTCTGTTGGTGACTGGAGTTCACCAAGCAATGAACGACAGTAGCAGAAACAATAGCAGAAACCTAATTTGATAGTGCTACTCATATTAGTGTTACAGATTTTATAGTGCTAGTTAAATTAGTTTTACAGTTTTGTTATACTGCAGTTTAAAGCTTTTGCTTGTGAGTCACTCATCAGTGTCTACTTAGTATTTGCAGATGTTGCATATTTGAAAAAAGATATAATAATAAAGGCCAACAGGAAAACTGCAGAGCTGCTAATGCTTTAACAGGTTTGACTATTACATTAGTAAGCTAGTCAGAATTATAGCAACATGCTTTGAAGAAGTCATATATCTAAGTTAAAGTGTATTAAACATACACCCAAGGAGTTAACTGCAGTTGTCTGGTCCTATTCAGCTATATAAACATGACAGATCTGGTTTTGGTCCCTAGGAGGAATGAGAGGGTGTGTCAGCCCTCCTACAGGTTTCTGTTTTTTTTTCTTACATGCAGCACAGCAGCATGGGTGTGTTTTTAGACTTTGTATTTATACTACTTCTATGACATACACATATCTAAAGACATCTAATACAAAGTGTCAAAGTTGTTGATCTGAACCAGGAAGACCTGGGTTTAAGCCCCACCTCTGCCAAGTCTGCCACTGTTGGGTCATTGAGCAAGACCCTTAACCCTTTCCACTCCAGGGGCACTGTATCACAACTTACCCCATGCTCTGACACCAAAGTCATACAGTGTATAGTCTATGAATGTGACAAACGTCTTTAATAGTTGGTCTCAAGTTTTTTTTTTTTAAATAATTCCAGATCCATGTTTTATTAAATCCTATTAAAACACAAACAATTATTCATTTTCCTTTAATTCAAAGAAATTTCATTGGTAGAAATTAATAAGAACCAGCTTAACAACTCTGATGGCTATATATATTACACATTTTTTTAAAAAGCACATAGAAAAACAATTCTCTTAAATGACCAAAATAAACTCTTTATACAGAATTTAAATATACATAACTCTCTTTTGAAAAAAGAGGGAGAGAGAGAAAAAATAGTAAACAGCAGGCCTGGGTTGGTGCTATTGGACATAATAATAATTACAATTATAGTCAAACAAATCTCAAACATATTAGTGCTAGGACTTAAAACTCAAAAAAACACAAAAAAGTCATTAAAACAGTTACGCTCCAATGCTGGTAAATAGCGGATGATATTCCGGGTCAAGATTTACACACATCTTAAACCAATAGCAGGGCTGATAGCTGGTAATTCCATGTTTTTCAAGCACCATTCCAAAGTAGTGCTAGTCTTACAAATACAAAAATGCAGAATCCTGTTCTTACATAATATATGTGCACACAGCAGACTGGCAACGCAACACAGTGTATTTTGAAAAATGAGTGTAAATGATTATTAAATACACTATTAAAGCTGCAACACTTGCTGGAGTGGGGAAACCTGGGGAGAAATAAAATACTGAAGACAGCCAGGTTTAAAGCCCTTGTAAATTCAATGTTTATGCATAATTACATACAGAACATGTGTTTAGAAAATCAATTACCCTTGATGCATTAACCTTAATATTTCTATTAAAGTTTATTTTCCTCATGTTCTTTAAACAAATTGTAAGTGTCCATGAGAGATGTTTCACACAACAGAAATCAACAGAGTTTAGTCCTTCATGTTAATATTTGCTTTGTGTCCAAGTGGATTTATGATTGTAATATCCTGCCATGGCAATGGGACAGTCTAGTTTTTTTTTGGCTCGACTACCACCATGTTTGTCTGAATCGCTTACACCATTTTAATAAATTCCATAGCAGGATTCAGTCGGACAGGACAAAGTTCAAGAAGTACTAGTAGCACCAGAAAGATGTAATTATTTTCGGAGTGTCTCAGAGGCTGTTTCCATTTCTAGTACAAGGTAAATGCATTCATGTTCTTGAAGCTAAATAATGCATAATTTCCTTATGCATTATTCTTGCCTGATAAGTCTTTAAAACACTGATGCTGAAAAGGCACAAAAATATGTGGGAAAAGGCACAAAGCACAAGATAGCCATGTTTATTTTCTACACTATAGTTCCAGGCTTGGAGTTTTCGTGCCAGTAGAGCGTCTGATCCTCAGAGTCAAAACTGTCCACTGGACTACTCAGGTATGAATCCATCTGGTTTACGTCTATGTATGACCTAAAATATAAAAGATGTACATCAGAAAACAAAATTCAAATATTTTAGAATGCTTTAATCCCTGTTGTCTATGTAGAGAATGCATATTATTACTAGAGGATGCAATCAGTTTTCTCCTTCCTTTTAATTCCAACAGTAGCCATTGTTAATGACATTAGAATGGCAGGCACAACAAATTTTTTGTTCAACATGGGATTAAAACATTCATAAATCTGAAAAATGTGAGTAATTGCAAGTACAACTCAGCAATTATGACAAGAACATTCAAGACACGACACGCATGTCCTCAGAACAAGACACCACCCATATAGTTTCATCCCGACACACAACACCATACCACCACCAGTGAACACAAACCTATTCAGCACTGTGCAATCAAGCAACCAATCTACCAGACAGGTTAGGTGCATAATGAAAGTGATTGTTAGGCGTGACAAAAGTTAAGTGAGCACACGTGTTAGAGAAGCAGTGTGGGGGTTTTGTATGCAGCTCACCACATTGTTTAGTGCTGCAAGTTGCACTAGCACTGAGTGTAATAAAAGTCCTGGTCATAACCACTGGCAACAGCACCAGGCATGTCTAAAGATCCTGGAACTGGGCTCCTCCTAGAATACGGAGATGGAGCTCTGGGGCCTGGGGGTGGAGCTAGAAGATGTGGCTGGCGGCTGGCATGAAAGGGATGGTGGTTAGTCAGGTTAAGCAGAAAACTGCGTTTTTTTAAATATACACACAACTAGAAATGTGTGACCCAAGGACACGGCGTTGACACCTTTCTATTTGGAGAAACACAGCATGCAAATTTTTTTTCACTGGAGGACAAACCCAGAAAGCACAGTTACATGGAGCACAAACACAGAGAAACACATAACTAAACATTTATTTTACTTACTATCAAGGGTTACATTTAGCAAGGAGGCTTTATTAACCGTGTCAGTTTTGGAGCCATCACAGCCCGAACGCTCCACCCAATAGCGTGAGGAAGGAGGTGGGGGGAGGGAGTAGTAAGAGGATGAGGAAGAACAAGCACTAGGTGTGAAGGAAGGAGGTGGGTAGTACCAGGAGGGTGCAGGGTGTGGACTGAAGGAATGTCTATAAGAAAGAAAGGTGGGAGAAAGAGAGAGGCGACAGGCAGGAAATGTAGAGAACAAATTAGTTCAAGAATACAGTCCTACGTTATAATGAGTTTAACCCCTACAATAATAATCACTTAAAAGATGTAGTAAGATGTAATCAGTGGGCTACTTGTTGACCATTGTGCATCTTAACTGTACAGCTGAACAATGAACCAATCCTCTGTATATGTAAATTCAAGCCTTAAGTTGCAAAACATGGAGGTTAAGAAATTTACTGTAAGAACTATAAGGTCATTGAGGCCAGAAGGCTCTTACCGGCTTTGTGGAAGGTGACTCTGGTGGACAGGGTTGAAGCTGTAGGCATTCTGCGGATGGATGCCCATGCTGCACTCTGATAAACCCACAGACAAGTGATCGCGCCAATTTGCAGGGTTAGATGGTGTAGAAACTGCATTTCAAGAATAATTTTAAGTCAATGGCAGCTAGATCAAAGATTTGTTTGGGTAATGTAGGGTGGTGCGGTGGCATAGTGGTTAGGATCATTAGGAAGGAGTCAGTTAAATATACTTTGAATATAGAGGTTCACTCTTCCAAGTTTTTACTTTTGGTATTTTCACAATAATTGTAATTTCTCTTATGTAAAGCACATTAAATTCCAACTGCATATAAATAAACTTGTATTGCCTATATTATAAATACACATCTATATAAATATAATAATAAATAGAAGAACCTAACAGGACACGGTGGTCAAATACAATAACTGAATTATTGCTATATTATAATTTTCATATAAAGATGTTTGGAAATGCTTGAAAGTTATTTGTCTTTAGTTTTAATAGTTATCATATTTGAATTCAGGAAAGGAGAAATGACCAACCTGGCGTGTACATGTGGCTGAGATCGGTATAGCCGTAAGCATGTGGTGCTATTCTGTAAGTCAGACTTTGCTGGGACTCCCTCTCATATTCATATGGCATGAGTTGGTGAGTTGCATTCCGGTTATACCAGCCTCGTAAGTGCTCTGCCACCACAGCCTTCTGTACATTCCGTGTTACGTTTTCGTTTCTTGATGGAGGACGACTTCTTCCCTGCCTCAGTGTAGCATATGGTTTCTGGCTCATACTGTCCAACTCAGTGTGATTATAGTCATTGTATGGTTCCTGTGGATGGTATGAAAGAGTCTGGTAGGAAGGATTTACACTATAATGGCCAGCTGTCTCGTCCTCATACGCGTAACTTCCATTGGTGTATGGATCGGCATAGCAGGGATATCCAGTGACATAGTAGGCAGTTGTGGTGGGCCTGATCGGTGCCTTATGAGTGTAGCAGCGAGAATCGTTCTGTGCAAGGTTGGGCATGCTGCCCGTATTAGCATAGGAATAGTCTTTCTGCCGCCGATGGCGGTTCCGAGCACGTGAATGGGCGCAGTATTCTGTGCTTGACTGGCTGGTGTGTGATGAGACATCATCGAGTACCTCAGTACTGTTGCTGCGTCGAGCACCAGAGGCGATTGTGAACATGGGCTCGGGGCCGTCACACTCTGAGGCTAAGTGCGACTGAGACTCCAGACTGCCACTGCGCTGGCGAAAGTGCTCAGGCATGTCCTCCTCACACCTGTGTGCACATACATACACACAAAGGGGCCAGAATTATTTTAAAGACATACTATTGTAATTAAATATGACTCAGAACTAACACATTATAGTAGTCAACATAACACTATGGGTTTGTGTGTGTGAGATTACTCATGGTGGGATTGAAAGGGATGTTTGCTATTTGGGATAAATGGGACATGCTGGAGGGCTCAAGATGAACATCTGCTGTGTTTGGGTGCTCAGTACCTGAGCTGAATGCTGCTAAAGGCATTGCGAGTCATCTGAGGTGTAGGAGGCATACTGCGAGAGTTTCCTGCTTGCCTAGAGGGAGTATAGAAGGGGCTGCTCTGTGATGACAAAGTATCTGGGTTGATGTAGGAGTAAGGGTCGTGGACATCATCGTAGTTTAATCTATGAGATGGGGGAAAGAAGTTAGAAATATCCAATTCAGTGTGAGCTATCATTCATAGGTAAAAAAAAAAGTTTACCTTACAATTCTGTGAACTTTACAAGCAACTAAAAAACATGTGGCACTTCCAAAATGCGCTACAAAGTTACTTAAAGTTAATTATCCAACACTAGAATTTTTCTTCCTTCCTTCTTTAAGTTTAGTCAGTCCATCAAAAAACAAACTTGTCTCATCCTATATTTAACTCAGTCTGTACAGAACGTGATAAGGAATATAGATAGAGGTAGGAAACCAAAGAGGAATGCATGTCTGGATTGTAACAAGCCTCAACACGACTTAACATGCTTTAGCCAAACTTAGCCCCAAAAGGAACAAAAAACCCCTCTTAAGAGATACTGTAGGAGCAGAGAACAGTGTTTCAGCTAGGCAAGTCTACCTGTCAGAGTTGTGTGGTTGTTCAGAGGCCCTGCGATCGTATTGATACGAAATGCCGAGGTTGTCAGAATATTGCACAGAACGGGAACGTTGCCGTTGTACTATAAATGCATCATCTGCTATGAAAAAGGAAAGAAAAGGATACATATAAATACACAGAATTCGTTGTAAAGTTATATTCCAAAGAAGTGAAGACTTAATGTTTACCGTCATCCAGATTTAAGCTGTTGGATAATGAGCTGAGATCTGCTGCATTTGTGTCATCTGTGAAGATACAAATATTTCAGATGCTTCTTTAACACAAACAATTAAATTGCTGAAATTTTGTACCAAATTTAGAGGTTTTGTTTTATAGAACAGTTACAGCAGAAAATGTGTGTACCAATAATCAGTGAGGCCCTTTGTCTGGGTTTCTTGCCCATTTTTACTCTGTAGTTGTTAATTTCATTCTCAATCTGTTGAAGTGTCTTCATAGCATCTTCAAAGTTCTTCCTTCGTTTTTTCTTCACAGTTTTACAGAGTTCGGTTTCAGTGGCGAGCTTCTTTGCTGCTTCTACAATCTTCTGCTGTAGAGCAAACCTGCTTTCTAAGTTCCTTAACAGAGGGTCCTGGAGGAATAAAAAACATTTAATAAAGAGATACTGCATAGTAGTAGTAAAGCACTAAAACTAAACATGACGTACATCATCATAAGGGAACAGATCATCTAGCTTAAAAGCTGTTCCTACACGTCTTCTTATAGTAGGGGTCTTCTCTCCAGGTGCTAAAGGGTACTCTTTAGGCAATTTTCCTGTCAGTTCCTAAAGAAAGAAGTATATCATTACTTTAATGTAACTGAAAATAGATTAATGCTTGTTTTAAACAAACACTTACAGCTTCTCTAAGGCAGATCTTCTTGAGATCACTCAGGTTCTGAGTCAGAAGTTCCTGGAGCCTATTTGCTTTCTTCTTCAGCTCAGCAATCTTCTCCTTCTTCAGCTCTTCGTTTGCCTCAGAATCTGCAGACCCTGAGCAAACAAACAAGCTGGGCTTGAAATACAATATGTACATGGCGTAAATAAGAAAGGAGATTTCTCTCAAAGAGAAGTGAATGTTTTTAGATTTTACCTGCAGACGCCAAGCTTCCATTGCTAGCCATGATAAGCTGGTCTTTGCGCCCTTCGCTCACCATTTTGCTGATTCTAGAAGCTCCAATATCTGTAAGGTCCATGGCAATGTTCCCCAAAATCTTAGATGTAGATACCTTAGACTGTGTAAATAAAGTGGCAATATGAACAACAGCTAGGAGATCAATAGCTCAACTCAACAGTTGGTAACAAGAACATTTGGGATCATAATATTGATAACGATACATAGAATGTATTTTTGTGATCTAGGTCATGACAGATCTTTAGTAGAACAAATGTAATAGTATTTTGAAAATACCTAAACATATATACAGGTGCTGGACATATAATTAGAATACAGTGTTCCCTTGCCACTTTGCGCTTCATGTTTTGTGGCTTCAGTGCTTGGCGGTTCAGCAGCAGCCACATGCGCGAGAGAGAAGGATGTCATGTCAACCAAAGAGATGAGTTGACTCAGAGTACTGTACATACCACGGGCTTTCATAAAGGCGCGTGATTGGTTTC
>JAOTRA010000012.1:2112270-2136625 GCA_026260255.1 Pseudolaguvia tuberculata | reverse complement strand
GGTAGTTGGGGTGAAAGAGGCAGATGTAGCGGACAGGGTAGTGTGGAGAAGAGTGATCCGCTGTGGTGACCCCTAACAGGAGCAGCCGAAAGGAAAAGAAGAAGACACATCCATTTCACATTTGCCTGGTGGGATTTTTGAAGCATACACTTAATTCAACATATATTTAAGATATAGCTATTTATTTGCTGTTTGTAACCTTATGTGTTATTGACAATGGAACTGTCAAGCGGTATGCATCACCCACCAACAGACAGCAATGGGAAAAGTAGAGGAACATTTGCTATAAATAATAAAAATAAAAAAGGATGACATTTTGCCAAGTTATGCAGGATTTCAGCATAATATTTATATTAAAATGATAATCTGGGTGCTTAGCTGTGCATTATTGATTCAGTGACTATGGTTCTGTGACATCACACTTCATGAATGTGCGGATCATGGATCCGCTGTGGCGACCCCGAACGGGAGCAGCCGAAGGACAAAGAAAGAAAGATATATATAAATAAAATAAGGTAAAGATGTTTATATGGTAGATTCCTTAAAAGTATTTTTCTTTCAATAATGAATTAATGTGAATGAAAAGCTTTTTTTTTCCTTAAGCATACAGTATCACAGATTTACTTGGATTGTGATTTTTGGATCCTGTTTTTTGAACACTATGCAAATCTGATCCATCATGTGCTAATATGCAACAAAAATAACTTGGATATTAGACATCTCATGTTGATTAATGAGCTAGTCGGATTGCCTAACAGTCTGTTAGTACATTTGGGTTTTTTATTTTTACTTTTGACATGCTTACTCCTAGGGGATACAGACTGGGAATGCTAAGCATGTTTTGTGCCACTTTGATAAATTGAAAAAGTTCTCTCACAACGCACAAAGGTTTTGTTTTCTTCTTCAAAACAGAGACTGCTAAGGGACTAGGGAATCTACAAAGTCACCACACAACAATGTTTGGTAGGTACTGCATATACAATGTATAGTGGTAAGGCCCAAATGTGGCATCTCATATCAGCTGAAGTAGGCTAATTGATTATGCAGGACCTTTTTTTTTCTTATTACCTCACTACCGAAATGCTATACAAAAAGAAACAGTATGCAAGTGTGCTTATATATATTTTCAGATACGATGAGTTAAAGTGGTTTGTGCTTAAAAAGTCCAATTTTTATTAAAATCCCAAATGAACATAAGTGGCGTTACATGAAGCTGTATAATATCTAGTCTCAAATGTCACACCCATGGACTGCTGGCTGAATGTCTGATGCATGGCACACTCATCTGCGAACTTCGAAGCCAGCCTTGTTAGCAGATGGTCCGTAACCTAAAGCAGTCTGATGAAGTAAGCTGTTTATATTGGTGACAATAAGCATTACTCAAGACTTAAAATATGTTTAAATTTGTCTGTCGTACACAATTTTATCCATTCAAAGCAGCCCAGATCTTCTGCACAGATGCGTGAGAAATTTTCTGCTTATTCAATTGTCCATATTAGACTAAATTGAATGTCAACCAGAGTTCCATTTTGGGTCTGGTTGCTCTAAATGTCTTTCCTTATATCTTCTAAATAAGCTTTTCCTTGACACTACGGTCAGTGGTTGCTTATTAAAAATATAGTTAGAACGTATAATTCATTACAAATTATTATTGGGACCCCAATGAAAACGTCTACAGCACACAGCATCAATGAAAGGCTTGCAGCATGGTTAGGGACACCTCTCATCCCTCTCTTGTACCCTTAGAGAAAAGTTTACGGTGCCTACAAGCCAAAAGCAGCATGTTGAGAAACAGTCTATAAACCACAGTAACCCCCTACACAGTAAAATTATTATATGTATGTATCTGCAATTTCTGTATTCATCCTCTGTATGTTAATCTGTATAGTGTGCATATAGACTGCATAATAATACCTATCCATATAGTTATATGTGTAACTGTGTATATACTCTAAATATTCATGCTGATTTAAATTGATTCATTTTAAACCAGTTCCTGCATATTTATCTATATAGTTTCTGTACATTTGCCTACTCTGTACATTCATAGATTCCTGTATACATATTCGTTTCCTGTACATTCATATACATTATCAGTAAATGTACATTTATTCTGTACATTCATTTATATATTATCTCCTCACTACCTATCCTCACTTATATGCTTATATACTTAAATTTTATATATAGCAGTATATCTCTGGGCCTTCCGTGGGGACCACGTGGGTTGTCCTCCATGGAGTAATTGGTGATCCTCTGCTGTAACAATACTGTGGGCCCTTGATCAAGGCCCCTTAACCCACAATTGCTCAGTTATAAAAAAAAAAAAAAAAAAAAAAAAAAAAAAAAAAGAGTAATATATAGGTAGGTATTCCTATTCAAGGAATCTACGTGAGTCTTGGATCTCCTTTACCAGGTAGGCAGGACCTTCATCCAATTCAATGGGTCCAGGGACGTCAGCAGAGACTGTTTTGGGTTGCTGATTGCCATAATGAGGCTTAAAAAAGTGACAAGAAAGGCTTATGGGATACAATAAGATGAGGGAAGTCGATCTGGCGTAGGACCTCGAATGGGTCAACATATTTTGGGCTGAGCTTCCGGCAGGCTCAGGTGGACAGCCAGACCAGATCCCCAGGATGATAAGTGGGGTGTGGCAGTCTATGACGGTTGGCCTACAACATTGGTGATGTATGGCCCTTTATAGTCAGACACGGGCGCTATCCCATACCTGTGCACTTCGCTGAGCCCAATACTCCACTGAGGTTATGGAGGCAGGTTCCCCGAATTTTTGAGTATTGTGATATGACCCTTCGAGGGTGGTAGATCAGTCACAAAATCAATGGCTATATGGGACCAGGAGGTATGAGGAAAGGCTATAGTAGGCCCACTGGGAGATGGAGAGGTGTTTTGGACTGCTCAGATGGAGAATCTGTTCTGTAGGGAACAATTGCAATTGATGTTCTGACCGCTTGTCTAACACTGGGCCACAGGGGCAGAAGTCCAAGTAGGGATGGCTAGACATCCCTCTGCCCAGACACTTCCTCCAGCTCTTCCGGGAGAACACCAAGGCGTTCCCATGCCAGCCGAGAGACATAGTCCTTCCAGCGCGTCCTTCCTCTGGGCCTTCCTATGCCCAAACCACCGGCTTTTCTCAATGCGGAGGAGCAGTGACTCTACTCTGAACCTAGCAGAGGAAATTCATTTCAGCTGCCTTTATCCGGGATTTTATCTTTTCTGTCATGACCCAAAGCTCATGGCCATAGGTGAGAGTAGGAACGTAGATTGACTGGTAAATTGAGAGCATTGCTTTACAGCTCAGCTCTTTCTTCACCACGACTGATTGGTAGATCGATCACATTACTGCAGAGGATGCACCAATCCGCCTGTCAATCTCTCACTCCATTCTTCCCTCACTTTTGAACAAGATCCCGAGATACTTAAACCCCTCTACTTGAGGCAAAATCACAACCTGAAGGGGCAAGCCATCCTTTTCCAACTGAGAACCATGGTCTCAGATTTGGAGGTGCTGATTCTCATCCCAGTCACTTCACACTTGGCAGCAAATGCTGAGGAGTGTGATTCCCCCTGTAGTTGGAACATATCCTCTGGTCCCCTTTTTTTTTTAAAAAAGGAATACCAACCCGGTCTGCCAGTCCAGCGGCACTATTCCCATCCACCATGCAATGCTGCAGAGGCATGTCAGCCAAGACAGCCCCACAACATCCAGAGACTTAAGGTACTCTGGGCAGACTTCATCCATGCCTGATGCCTTACCACCAAGGAGATTTTTCACTACCTCAGTGACTTCAGCTTCAGTGATGGAGGAGTCCACATTCGAGCTTCCCATATCTGCTTCCTCAAAGGGACACATGGTGGTAGTGTTGATGTTATTGAAGAGATCCTCAAAGTATTCATTCCAACGCCCAACAATGTCCCCAGTTGAAGTCAGCAGATCTCCACCACCACTGTAAACAGAGTTGGCAGAGCACTGCTTTCCTCTCCTGAGTTGTCGGACAGTTTGCCAGAATCTCTTTGAGGTCAACCGATAGTCATTCTCCATGGCCTCACCGAACTCCTCCAAGACTCAAGTTTTTGCCTCCACAACCACCCATGCTGCAGTCAGTTTAGCCTGTTAGCCTGCCAGTAACCTTCAGCTGCTTCAGGCGTCGATAGGACTACTTTTTCAGCCTGACAGCATCCCTTACCTCTGGATTCCACCACCGGATTCAGTGGTTGCCATCTCGACAGGCACCAGGGACCTTAATACCACAGCTCAGGGCAGACGCATCAACATTGAAAGTGGAGAACATGGTCCACTTTGGCTCAATATCTCCAGGCTCCCTTGGTATCCACTCGTAGCTCTGCAGGAGGTGAGAGTTGAATTCCTTCTAACAAGGGACTCTGCCAGACGTTCCCAGCAGACCTCTCACAATACGTTTGGGCCTGCCAAGCCTGTCCAGCCCCCCCCCCGCAATCATGTCTAACTCACCACCAGATTGACAGCTCTGCCCTCTCTTTATCTAAGTGTCTAAGACATATGGCCAGAGATCAGATGAAACTGATTTTAAATTGATCATTGACCTCCGACCTAGGGTGTCCTGGTGCCATGTGCACTAATGGACATCCTAATGCTCAAACATGGTGTTTGTTATAGACAAACTGTGACTAGCACAGAAGTACAACAACAGAACACCACTCGAGTTCAGATCGGGGGGCTTTCCTCCCAATCACCTCCCTCCAGCTATCACTGTTATTGCCCACATGAGCATTGAAGTCTCCCAGTAGAACAACATAGTCCCCAGTCAAACTACTTTCCAGCACTCCTTATAGAGACCCCAAGAAGATTCCTGTAGGCACAAACAACAGTGAGAGACCTATCCCTGACCCGAAGGCGCAGGGAAGCAACCCTCTCCTTCACTGGGGTGAACTCCAACACATGACGGCTAAGCTGGGGAGCTATGAGCACGCCCACACCAGCCCTCTGCCTCTCTCCGCGAGCAACTCCAGAGTAGTGGAGAGTCCAGCCTCTTTCCCAGGGAGTTGGGTTCCAGAGCCCAAACTGTGTGTGGAAGCAAGCCCAACTATATCCAGCTAGTACCTTTCTACCTCCCGCAGAAGCTCAGGCCCCCGGTTGCGCCATATCGGGCGACGTCGCTGGCTTTGTTGTTAAACTATTTATAAGAGGTGGATTGGACTGCACTTTCTCTGGCCTGTCCCGCAGGACCTGTTTTCTTGGGAGACCCTACTGGGAGCATGTAGCCCCCGGCAACATAGCTCCTACGAGCCTTCAGGCACTCAAACCCCTCCACAACAATAAGGTGGCAGTCCATGGAGAGGGCGATTGATGTTGAAACACAATTTTGCATTGATGAATGAAACTTTGGCAGCGATCGGGGTTCCTGTCATATTTTTATATTCTCTTACAGTACCCAACTTGCTGTGTAAAAATTGTAATAAGTTTATAATGTTTGATAATATATTAATTGGCAAATCCCCTATTAAAATTGTTTAATATAGTCATTATTATTCTTAAATTAAACATCAACATGAAAAATAAAACAATATAATACACGTTTGGATATGGGCTATGGAAGTTTTGGGTATTGGTTGTCAGTTTATTTCGGTAGCTTAGTGGTTAAAACTGTTGCTGTTTTCCTTCGATAGTCCAGAAATATGCTGTAAGTTGATTGGTAATTCTTTAACACAACATCAATGAATACTGTATGCATTTCTTTGTAGTTGCACATATCTGTGGCAATGATACAGAGATTATGAATATTAAATACATTCAGTGTGATAAAGATACAGAACTATACTGAGGTACATGTACAGGTTTTGAGACATATTAATCTGTAAAAAAAAAAAAAAAACATGACAGTTGGCCTGTTTTTATGTCCTTTGTTCTGTAAATATGTTACACCATCTTGGTTTGTTTTTCATGTAATATGATGGTATTTTGTCTGGTATTCAGACAAACCCTAATGTTACATGTAATGCAAAGAGAAGCTAAATTGGTTTCGCTAATTAACAATAGGCAGATGTTCAAAATAACAGAATCTACCAAGAGGACTATCACCAGAGTAAAGGGCCAAGTATACAGAGATTTACTCGGGTGGAGAGGTGACTATGAGGAGTTATAGCAGCCTCATCAGGAAAGGCCATGGAGTGTTGGATCAATACTCAACTAATGCAACACTTTCATTATTCCTTCTGACCCAGGGACAGACACTAAAAGCAGTCAGGCTAATTCAATGTCTCTGTGACCCTTAAGGCAATGTCTCAGTCACTTTCCACTGTGGATGCCTCAAAACTCTCAGGACCTTTAGTACTGAGCATTAACAGAGACACATTAACACATAGCCTTTGTATATCACATCCGGCATTTTGATGTGCCTAACAAGAACACAATAAATTGCTCCTCATTACGCAGTAATTAACTCCAGCCCCCTTCTCCCACCCCAGACAAGGCTCATCCATTCCCACCTCCTGCTGTGTGCCTCTTTAATTTTCCTAACTCCACAGGGGGTAGGGGCACAGAGATAGAGTCCCACGCTCCATCATTTCCAGCCATATGTACCTTTTGCAGTTCCAGTCCAAGGTTTCTAATAAGGTAACACCTGGAAGGAAGCGGGAGACTTTGGAAGATCAAGCTGAACTTTCAACCTTGATTTGATGTGTTTAAAAAGCTGTTAAATTAGTGATGGGTTAAATTCTTAATAATCCCAATAGACCTTCAGGCATCTCTGTAGGATTTTAAAGAACTTGCAGCGTTAATTGTTAAAATGAGATTTATTAATTGGATGCAGAGGAAAAAAAAAAAAATCACCTGTCAAGACAAACGGCAGATGATTGTAGAGTATCTTTAAAGCCAGCATTCACAATGGTTGCAAATCAACCTTTAGGGAATATATATGTATTAAATTTGGTTAGCCCAAAGGCACATATGATAACTTTCTAAAAGGAGTAGTTTTATTGATGCTGCACACAGACAATTAATATTTCCCTGACACATTGAAATAACTCACTGGTTTAAATGAGATATACAGTTTGATGCTAATTTTGTTTATAACAGGATCAACCCATTACAATCCAAATCTACTAATCACCACTTAAGAAAAGAATAAAAATATTACACACACGTAACTGTAAAGTTTATTGTTAGTTTATTAACACGATGCATATATAATTGCTTTAAATATGATAACATTTCATAAACATGAATCATTATGAATCAATGTGTACTTGATAATACTGCCATTATATAAACATTAATAGAAACAACCACTTTATAAAGATAACAACAATAGTGCATGGCCACGGAAACAAATTTTTCTCCTGGAGAACCCAAAGAAGTAGGACATCAAGGCACTGGGACCCCAAGCCATGGGTGCTACAGCATCCTCAACATTCCTAATTTACGCAATAATGTGTGGTGATTGCTTTGGGGGAGTTGTTGCTACTGCTAGTTAGCTGCCCACTTGTTTGCAGGTCTACTTCCTCCTTTGATTGATTATTGAGTTTGGGATTCCCAGATTTTGCACCATTTAGACTGGTGTATTTTTAAGCTATTGAATTTTACAAATAAATATAATGAAATATATATTGATGTAATACATTACAATTTATTTCTTTTTATGTTCAAAAATTGTCAATCAATTTCTTTTTCATACCACCTAAATTGTTCCTGCATTTTTTCAAATAATTAAAGCCAATGGTGCTGCAGTACCCTCAGCCAGCCCTACTTCCAGCGGTAACGGAATAGTTTCCCTCTTCAAATTTCCATTTCAGAATACCAGAAAGACACAATATCGGTTCAACCACTACTTAATGCTGCTATAGTAAATGTGAGCAAAACAGCTTTGGCAAAAACCACAGCGTAAGTGTAGTGTTATACCCCAAACAATACAAATATCAGAACCACACAGTAAAATAAGGTCAAAACAGAGTTAAGTACTGCCACATAGAGAATGATTTTAGTGAATGCCACTTAAATTTAAAAAAAAATGTTATAAATGTTAATATTTTATTAAATCTTGCCTCATAGGAGAGATGGCTATTTAAAAAACACAAACATACAAAAGCCTCATTTTGTCTATAATTAATAAATAAATCAGGGAGCTGTGTAAACAGTAAAAAAAAAAAAAAAAATTATAAGTAAAATGAAAGAAAAATATAAACATGGCAGTAAAATGGGGACATGTCGCTCATCAAAATAAAACAAAACCCCTATATTAGACTATTACAAAATAAAGACATAATTCTACAGTAAATACTATCACACCATATTGTACCATCCCACTGAAGCAGTAAGAGATTGCACATTGCACTGAAAGTAGACATAATTTAAATAATGAGCAAATTGAGCAGACAAGAAAATTTACACTATATGGTAAACCATTAGAATATCTAAACAGCCAATGTGACTCCCAAAGCTATTAGAAAATTTGACAAGGATCCAAAATGTATAAGACATACAGATGTGTTTAGTTTAACCAAGCATCTGTTTGCACAAGCATGACATGTGTAGAAAAACCACATTGGGACACAATAGTTATTTTATGGCACTGTGAAAACCTTGATTTTATATTGACTTCACAAAAAAGCGAAAGGAAAAACATTTGCCTTGACCTAAGAACGTTTTTGAAGTGTCTAATTCTGCTCTGTTAAACATGCATCAGATTAGTCAGACTGTGCAGCATTCATACATAAATAATTTAACATATCATATAACTTCAGTACAGATTCATTTTCATTAAATTTAAAATGGAATTTAGGAATAATTTCATGCAACACATTAGGCAGTGAGCGATTGTGCTGGAGTTTGTTTATTTTTCTTTAGTACAAACTTTTTGAACATACAATATGAAAAGTACAACAAGAAGGGTTTCGATTCCTGGACCGGGGATCTTTCTGTGCAGAGTTTGCATGTTTTCCCCGTGCTTGTGTGGGTTTCCTCCAGGTACTCTGGTGTCCTCCCACAGTCCAAAAACATGCAGATTAGGTCGATTGGTGATTCTAAATTGGAGTGAGGGTGTGTGTGTGAATGGTTGTTTTACCGTGTTGCCCTGCGATGGACTTGCGACTCATCGAGTGTGTACCCCCACCTCTCACCCTATGTGTGCTGAGATAAGCACCAGCAGACCCCCGTGACCCCGAATTAGGGAATAAGTGGGCAAGAAGATGAATGAATGAATGAATGAAAGGTCTCATCTCATCTTCTAACCGCTTATCCCAGACCGAGTCGCGGGGCAGCAGTCCAAGCAGGGATGCCCAGACATCCCTCTCCCCAGACACTTCCTCCAGCTCTTCCGGGAGAACACCGAGGCGTTCCCTTGCCAGCCAAAAGACATAGTCCCTCTAGCTAGAACTGGGTCTTCCTCTGGGCCTCCTCCCAGTGGGACATGCCCGAAACACCTCTCCTGGGAGGCGTCCGGGAGGCATCTGTTACAGATGCCCGAACCACCTGAGCTGGCTTCTCTCGATGCGGAAGAGCAGTGGATCTACTCTGAGCTCCTCCCGGATGACAAAGCTCCTCACCCTATCTCTAAGGGAGCGCCCAGCCACGCTGCGGCGGAAACTTATTTCAGCCGCCTGTATCCGGGATCTTATCCTTTCGGTCATGACCCAAAGCTCATGACCATTGGTGAGAGTAGGAGCGCAGATTGACTGGTAAATCGAGAGCTTTGCTTTGCAGCTCAGCTCTTTCTTCACCACGACTGATCGGTACATCGACCGCATTACTGCAGAAGATGCACCAATCCTCCTGTCAATCTCTCGCTCCATTCTTCCCTCACTCGTAAACAGGATCCCAAGATATTTAAACTCCTCCACTTGAGACAAGCTCACACCACCAACCTGAAGGGGGCAAGCCATCCTTTTCCGACTGAGAACCATGGTCTCTGATTTGGAGGTGCTGATTCTCATCCTGGCTGCTTCACACTCGGCAGCAAACCGCCCCAGTGCACGCTGAAGGTCCTGGCTTGATGGAGCCAACAGTACAACATCATCTGCAAAAAGCAGAGATGAAATCCTGTGGTCCCCAAACCTGACTCCCTCCTGAACCTGGCTGCGCCTAGAAATCCCGTCCATAAAGATAATGAACAGGATCGGTGATAAAAGGCAGCCCTGACAGAGTCCAACACGCACTGGGAACAAGTTTGACTTATTGCCGGCAATGCGAACCAAGGTTCTACTCTGGTCATATAGGGACCGGACAGCCCTTAACAAAGAGCCCCGAACTCCATACTCCCAGAGCACCTCCCACAGGACACCACGAGGGACACGGTCGAAAGCCTTTTCCAGATCCACAAAACACGTGTAACAGTTGGACAAACTCCCATGAACCCTCCAGCACCCTGAAGAGGGTATAAAGCTGGTCCAGTGTTCCACGGCGAAAACCACATTGTTCCTCCAGGAGGAATGAAAGGTAGCATGATGAATTCTATTGAAGACCAGAAAAAAAAATATTTGCTTAATGACATGCATTAAACATCCTTTAGATCCTTACACAGTTTTAAACCACAAAAAAAGAAACCTGTGCTACCTTTCATTCATGCAAACTCTGCACAGAAAGATTTCCGGCCCAGGAATCGAACCCGGGACCTTCTTGTTGTGAAGCGACTGGGCTAGCCCCAACGCCACTGTGCCGCCCCTGTGCTACCTTTTGAATTACAATTACCGATACAAAACAAAACATGACCTGTGCACTCATCACTGTATGCAAATACACTAGCTGACCAAAAGTATATTCACCCCTAATCATCAAGCACACAACTGCATAGAAAGTCACTAGATACAGTAAAAGTAAGATTTTCCTTAGATGGATGATTTGGATTTGTTCCCACATGACAGTATACAAGGTCAGCTTTATCAAGACATAGTTTTGCTATGCCGGGCCTAAATCTTCAAATCAACAAATCAGTATCTAAAACGTCTCAGCAACTATATATTCATCAGTCAGGTGCGCATATACTTTTGGCACTAGTGCATTTTGTCTGCTTAATATCTCCTTGAGGCAGCTCAAAAATTATGAATACACATTACACATACAGATACATACAAACTTTGGCTACCGCTTTCCCATTCCATTACAAGTTCTCACCACAGGCAGAAAAGACCTACTCAATGTAGATATTTTCTGCCAATATAATGCTGGACTCTAAAAACGAAGATGGTCACAAGCCTACTGAAACATCTCATGCTGTTTGTGTTAACATTCAATAACTCCATCAGGCAGCATGCTCAAGAGTAACATGAAGGCAATTTGCATTTTCTAAGAGCATTCAACATTTTCAATACAACTGGCATGAGAGCGCAGAAGAGCCTGCATGTTTGCATGCTTGCACTGCCTCGCCAGTATTTATTTGTGTTCCTTCAAATATTTTGGTGTAACTTTGTGCACTGATGTGGTTCATCTGCCAAAACCTACAATTATTTAAAGGCAACTTTGTGGACAAACTACATTCAAAATTGATGCTAAGCCTATACTTTAAAATGACACTGGCATAACATGTACTAAGTAGTACTATTAACAATGCTGTATTAGCCACTGGCTTCACGGTGGCCCAGCCCTGTTGTCTTCAATTCTGGAGCCTAGTTAGTTGGCTCTGGTAGCATGCTAACGGTAACAAATCTCTGAAATCTCCATGGCTAACTCCAGGCAATCACTGGTTTCCTGGCAGGCATCAAATAGTTCACAGTCAATATTGCACTGACAGTTCCAGTCGTTGCTTTGGCTTGGCTCTAATGGAGCGAACAAATAGCTGCAGGCTGGGCAGATTTTATTAGTGGCACGTTTACATGTGTCAGGCAGCATGATGCACAGGTCATAGAACTGGCAAAAAAGGCATTTGAGGATGATCCCTGCACAGGCATCTGATCAGCAGAGAAGAAATAATTAAGGGTGTATCAGGCAGTAAGCAAGGAAGTCATTTTATATTTATAGGAAAGCATAAGTTGTCTTAATGCAGTATACTACAGATTGTCCGGCACTTTTTTATAAGCTTAGTCAGCAGGAATTTTCAATAGTCCAGCTTAGACAGTATATTAGCTTATACCGATTGCCTATAAGACTGTAAACATATGGTTAAAAAAAAAAAAACATTAAAAATGTAACTGTTTGAAATAATTTTATACAAAAATGAGCAAACGCTATAAGAACAGCCTCTGTTGGTTAGTTGTATTAGTTATTTTGAAGTGTGTTTTGAAGTGTACTACATTCTATATGACAAAATTAATTTGATCCTATGGCACAGGTCGATAATACAAAGCTCTATAAAACTTGCATTTACAAATATGTTAGGAACCCCAGCAAAAAAGGGAAAGATGCAATGATTGTCATAATCACATAGCTGTCATATATAATCTTCATACTGTATATTTGTTTGGAGAATGAGAATGACATAACCTTAATTACTGATGGCTCGGTTTGATTTTGATATGCTAACAGAAAGTTCCCGGTCTCTGTTTTTGTTAAAGATTGGACAATGATAGTAATTTATAGATGTTAAAGCTCAAACTAATCTGTTGGGTAAAGGCCCTTCTTTATTTTTAGTATGTCTGCGGTTCAGTACTCTAAGGAAAGGACATTAAGTTGGATATAATTGGTGTGGAAGAACTTCTGGAGCCTATCCCAGCGCACACAGGGTGAGAGGCAGGGGAACAACCTGGAGAGGTTACCAGTCCAACACAGAGAACATATAGAATAACAGCCAATAACACATACACATTATCACCTATGGGCAATTTAGAATCACCAATCAACCTAACGTGCATGTTTTTGAACTGTGGGAGGAAACTGTAGTACCCGGAGGAAACCCACACAAGCACAGGAAGAACATGCAACCTCTGCACAGAAAGATCCCGGGAACCCGAGACCTTCATGTTGTGAGGCGATCGTGGCCTCTTATGTGGCGGCGTGATTCCTTATGTGGCGGCGCGGTGGTATAGTGGTTAGCACGGTCACCTCACAACAAGAAGGTCCTGCGTTCGAATCCCGCGCATTCCGGTTTCCTCCCACAGTCTAAAAACATGCAGATTAGGTTGATTGGTGATTGTAAATTGTCCATAGAAGTGAATGTGTGTGTGAATGGTAGTTTGTTTATGTGTTGAACTGCGATGGGTGTACCCCCGCCTCTCACCGTATGTGTGCTGGGATAGGCGCAGTACACCCCGTGACCACGGATTCGGGAATAAGCGGGTAAGAAGATGAATGAATGAATGTAACTTTGATTTCAGACCCTTTAGAGACCTTTTTCATTTATCAGTGGTTGACCAAATCGCTACGGACGAATGGACAAAAAAAATCCCAGAGAAGAGTGTAACTATGAAATCTATTAAAGATTCCAAATTAATGCTTTTGCATTTAGTACTTGATGTCATTAAAGTCATTTTTAAATTAAAGTCCAGGTATACCAATACATTTATCTATACAACATATAACTGTAAATCAATTTTGAATAAGTAATATGAAGACTATAAGGGTAGCAGCCTTCATAAACATTAATGTCTTTAAATGGCAAGAAAGTCTTTAATGACTTTTGACAAGAATGCCAAGTACATCAACATCATACATGTAATAAAACCTAAAAGCTTAAAAAAAACAGTTTGGCTTCCAGAGAAGAAACACTTAACGTCCCTTAATGGTAGCTGTCTGCACCTCTAGTTTATAACATTTAAAAGCACAGTTTTCTCCCATGGCATTTCCTAATACATGCATAATTTAATGAAACACATTTTCCTTTCTAAGAGATGTAACTCTGACTCATTTGTAGGCCTAATCAATTACTATCCATCTCTATTGGTGATCATTTCTTTCTTTTTAAGTTAAAAGGTCATTGTCTTTAAACACCTGAAGATTGGATTCAAGGAATACATTCCAACAGATTATTAATTCATTCAACTTTTAACCCTCTTATTTACTAATTAGGGGTCACAATTTCTGCTGTAGTTGATCCCAGTGCACAAATGATGAAAGGCAGGGTCACATCTTGCTGGGCTTTCCTTGCTGTAAGGCAACTGTGCTAACCACTACGCCACTGTGTCACCCTCAATAAAATTATTTAAAGTGCAATTAGCATGAAGAAATTCAGAGCATAAAAATATTTATTGTGGGACTCACTCCACACAATAGGCAAAAATATTTATATACTGATCCGATCAGCTTAGTGACCTTGAACTTGATCACTTGAATTTGCAAGTGGGCTGAAGATTAAAATTAGAAACACAACTTAAAATTTATAACTGCCCACTAATATGATGTTGGTTAATATTCAACTACTATATATACACACAACAGAACGGATATTGAGAACAGCAAAGGTATTTGATTCACCTCCAACATCCTGACTGTCAGATAAGGAGTTTGTGGAAGATGAGACAGTGCTACATTTATCCACAGATGAAAGGTCATAGGAGGATGCAGTGGCTTTGGTTTCACCAGAATCTTGCTCAGGTATGGGACTAAGTCTCTGCACACCCTTTCCTGGAGCTGTACTAGTTACCATCTTTCCTAGATAGGAAGCATTATGTTATGAATATTAAACAAAAGCTTTTAAAGTATATACTAAATATAATATTGAAAAGTCTTTATCTAAAATAATACAAATAGAAGTCAAGATGAAATAGCATACTCATGTACATTACCTCTAACCACTTTGGTTATTAGTTAAAAAAAGTAATGTTCCCATCAGTCACAGGTAGTCCTCTCTATCATGGCATAAATGGTTAACCTTTACATATAGTTCTACAGATGTTTGATTATATAAAAATACAAAATATTAATATAAAACTATCTATTAACCTCTAAGGTTTATCTAAGCTTTTAATGATGTATTGGTTTGGGGTCTTGAGTTTCTCCTTCACAAGAAATTCTCATTATTGCCTCATAGATTCCTATAAACATCATTTTAGTAAAGGCATGTTTGTTCAACACATTCATGGTACAGACAATTTCACAAATGATTTACTTTAATAAAATATTTTTTAAAGGACTTTTGAATTACTAGTATCAATATGTGCTTGTGGTACTTTTAACTCAGTGAATAGCTTTTAATCAATTTACTGCCCGGCAAACAATTGCACTTGTAGTAATAAGTGTAAATGGTGTTTATGAGAAATAATCAGGTATTTCCCTAGTCTTTGACTGTAAGCTTGAACGTTCATAAAACAAATCCATCGGTTAAACATACTCAAACTACAGATAGCTGTTGGCCATGTGGCTAAATAATGAATCAGAAAAAATGCTAGTTTGTGGCATATTTGAAATGTACAAATGGCACTTACGGTACATGTACATAAAATACTTTATATTATAAATATAATAAAAAATTTAAATTGTCTCTAATTTATCTTAGCATCATCATATGTATTGGTCTAACCAATAATCATCAATACATACATCAATTGTGTATGTTATAGCAAGCAAAGGTTTAGTTCTAGTCAACCAAACTATACATTATTTTAGGGGAAAAAGTATATCTGGACACGATCATGAATTTGATCTTGAATAGATAAGAGTTACAGATTTGAAAGGTGAAATTATCATACCAAACATCTCCCTATCTCTCACACAACATGATGCCTTTTTTTTACCATTTAAGAGACAGATTTAACAATGACTTAATAATCTATATGTTTTCTTTTTAAATCTAATCTAGTTAAAGAAATTTACCTCTTACCATCTAAAACTAAGGTGCTTTTTTCCTCAACTCTCTCCAAGTCATATTTGATCACTTCCACACTCTGGACAGTTTTTCCAGCCATCCTCGTCTGTTAGGACAAATAAACACAGGGTTTACAAACGAAATAGCAGAAAAAGCATAATGACAATCAAATCACAGACTGAAGCATATGTTCATAAAAGCTTTTGAAGCATTGCATTTAAATAGGTACATGCAGGCTAAAACATCTCGTCATATTTTAATTATTGATAATAACTAACATCCATAACAAATTCTAAAATATTTTATTGCTTCTGACATTTTAAATCACAACTGCGACGAATAAATTAGTGAAGATATGATCTCAGCGCTTTGATTTAGCACAGTACACAAAATGTAGTAAATTATCCAGTACTTACCATTAAACTAAACGAAAGATGAATAAGGAGTCACACTTGCGTTTCACACACTTCATCGTGAGCTAATGATGCGCACCAGTATATCCCTTTAAGTCTTCAAATCATACACGATATTACGAATATGTGGATAAATATGTTAAATTGTACGTTTTAAAGCAACGAATAGAATAAAATAGTAAATATGCAATTCAGTAGTAGAATATTCAACTGTTTGTTAAGCTAACTTAGCGCCCCTTTTCCAAATACTGACCGGAGATTCACGAATAATTCATTCGTATTGAACGACTCTTTAGATGAATCAGTTGAAATGAATCTAAAGCAGATGAATCCAAAGCTATTTTTATACTGAAAAGTATATATCGAAGCAAAAAAAAAAAAACCACACCAAACAAACACAAAACCATATTACAGACTAATCTGTTAAGATACAGTTGTGTATGCTGGATAAATAAGGTTTTAAGAGAAAGCAAAATATACGGTATACTTTTTGTTTATTCATTCACTCATCCATACATCTTCTTTCCCCAGATTCTGCTGGAGCCTATTCCAGCTCACATAGGGCGACACATTTAGCTTATTTAAAAAATGACTACGAATCTATTAATATAACTATGAAAAAGGGAATAAGATGTAAACTGGAAATAGAAATATTTCTTCCTCAGTATACAAAATTAGAAAAACACCTTCAAGGAAATAAAAAAAACCCTTGTAAAATAATAATAATAATAATAATAATAATAATAATAATAATAATAATAATAATAATAATAATGTAGTTTAAAAGAAACCAACACAATCACAAGTAAAACAGGCAAACTGTGGGAAGTGGTAGCCTAGTGTTTAAGATGCTGGACAAATACCAGAAACATAGAGGTTCGATTCCTACCTCCTCCAAGCAACCACTGTGGGTCCTTTAGCAAGGCTCAATTGCTCAGTTGTAAAAAAGAGACCAAATGTAAGTCGCGCTGGATAAGAGCATCTGCCAAATGCCAAACTGTAAACTGTAACAGTAATAAAAACACTAAGAAACATTATACACAAGAAACTAACTGGCGAATAGGTAGGGAATCAGATATACAAACAGAATTTTAATACATTATTAAAATACTCATTGTAGGAAAAAATAATGACAATTTACAATAGTAAAGTATCCAGAATGTAGAACAGCAAAAATCTGTAAAACCTGCCTACCATGTTCAACCATGTGGTGTAGTAAATATTAACAAGTCATTGTCATGATTTGATCGTATATACTTAGACATAAAAAAAACCCCGTAAAAGCCAAACAGGGCCTTTATATAAGGTGTTCTGTATTTTTCATGGCACTAAAAGGATATTGTCAATTAAGAAGAAATTACATTGTCGACAATACAGATCCTTAATGGAAATCCTTTTAAATTATTCCCAGAAATCTTTTTGGCTTACTCTAAAAGTCTACGTGTCTTTTCAACTACTTAATGGAAAATGGAAAAGTGTGCATTTTATGGGTCAGATGCTTTATTAGGCTAGATGGAATCTTAAACAGTAGTATGTCCAGCAAGGGTAACAATTATAAAGAGTATCCCCAGTCAACCAAACAAGTAATTGCAAATAAATATTCTAAAATATAAAATTATCTTAACACATTTTCCTGTTTTTCTAGGCAGGGAAATAATTAAGTTTTTGAATCTGAGGGTGCCATCTCCTAAATACTACCTAAGCTACTTCTAACTTAGGGATTTTTCTGGGTTTTCCTCACACAGTCCTAAAACATGTACATTAGGTTGATTGGTGATATCGGCTCTGTTTTCTTCTTGACTACTGTTTTGCATTGTTCCTCTTTTCTAAATAAAGCTAATCATACTTGGATTTTACTCCATAATGCTGGACACTGTTCTTATGTATTGAGCATTCTCATACTTGGGAATAATGTTAATAGAATGATTCTCAACAGGCCATTAAAAATGTTGTTTCCATGTTTTCCAAAGTTGTTTCCAACTGTTACATTATATGGTACTTCTATAACGTGCAGGATCTCATCTATATATCGAACAGCAGTCAGAGATCCATTCTTGTATGACCACCAACACATTCCAACACAACTGATTTTGTCTGATCTGATGTATTGCTGCACCTGTTCCTTCTTTTCAATAAGATCAAAAAGCCATCTCTTGCTTATTGTCAATAAGATCAAAAAGCCATCTCTTGCTATTTTGGAAAATTCTGGAATGTTGCTGTGCTGTTACATAGCGTTGTGCAAGATCAATATTTTCAGCTCTAGTTGTCAAATGCTTTTTTTATCGCTTCATATTCATTTTTGAAATATCTGCAAATTTTTTGTTAGCAGTGTAGTTACACTGAGTATTTCTAGTGAAAAGCACTTTATAAATGAAAATGACTTGACTCGACATAAATCGGAGTTCTTTCATTGTCATGCAGGCCCTCTAACTACTTCTAGTGCATAAAAGCCTGTGCATTTTAAAACTAAACAGCAGTGTATAACATGACTTCTTTTGTAAATTATAGGAAACAACAGGCATAATGTGAGATTGTGCCTAGGCTGCAAGCTGATAGTCCGGATGTTGGTGACTGAGGCAATCTTAAAGTTGTGTTTTGATGACTCGTTGTAGCCGAACATGTGCGCTCATCCAAACAAAGGCACTCCTCCTCATTCAGTCCTCTACTGAAGGCACCATAGATGATTCACTGGACAAGGGAAACAATAGTGGACACACTGGAATGGGGCCATCCCTGTGGAGAAGTGAATGAGGGAGTTCTGTACATATTCGGCGTATGGGAGGAACTCAATCCACCGTTTCTGCTCTCTGAAACAGTAGGACCTCAGGTACCTTGTTATACTGAGAGTGGTAGCTCTGCAAACATAATTATTAGAATAATATATATCCAGTCTCCTGCAAAACTTGGACCCAACTCTGGAAATGAACTGGTCCCTCCAACCTGAGACAATGTCCTCTGGCAGCCAATATAGTCTGAATACTTGGTTAAACAGATAAATTTTTTTTTGATAAATTGGTATATCACTCAGATATGACATGAGCGAGCGACCTATCATTCGTTTAACAGTAGGGGGCGCTAGAGGTGAGACTTCGGAGTCTCAGAGGGAGGAGTATGTGGTAAATTTTGTAGGGGTTTGGAGAGTTTAAATATGAAAATAGAATATATTATTGTCATAACTAAGGTAGCACTAAAATCAGGGAATTAGGAAAAGTAAGCAAAAGCATGTGCCACCGACGTAATCAATATAACCATCTTAGAGGTGTTGATTAGCATTTAACCAAGTGTAACCAAGTAGCATGTAGGATATAATACCGTTACTCACTTTATATAGCCAGTATGTACTCAGTATTAACCTGATGATTTGTATGTAGAACTAATACGCATGCAGGAAACACTAACACACACACACATACTAGGACAGAACGACACAGGACACAATGACCCAGACTCAGTGCTTCTCAGGGAAACAGTTTTATTTAGTTTATTCATTGTCATACCACTCATACATGGGAGGCTGAGAAGGGCCAGCTTCAGTGGTGACGGGAGATGTGGGAGTGTAATCCGGAGTTCCAGTGGGAGTTGGCTGGGAAGCAGATACGGAAGGGAGAAATTGGAAAGGGGGGACAAAGGATTCTCTGGGACAAACCGTATTTGGGTACAGCGATAGTTGAGGTCAGGGGCAGCGTACAAACGCTCCAGAAAACGAGCAAGTTCAAAGCTGAGACCTGTCAGCTGGAAATGCTGATAATGACGGGTGAGGCCTGAACGAGACCGTCGGTAGGGACGAGCTGGGAAAACAAGAGGAAAAAAATCAAAGATTAACCCATGAGAAAAAGGGAAAAAACAGACTGAAATATAGAGTATGGGGAAAAGAACTAGTTGAGCTGTCTCAGGGGAAGTATACTGACTATGGGTCATGGTGTGATAACATAAGCATGAGATATTAAACTGAGTTAACACATACTAACACACTATGGTAATAATTTAGGTTAAATATATATTGCATGAAGTATAAAACACATTAATCAGAAATATAGCCTGCACAATTCCACATTTTATCTAAGCACTACACTTAGCATAAAAAATTAGAGAAAGAGTGAAAACTTACACATTCTGGACTGGAAGAAAATATCTTGAAGAAGTTGTCAGTTGGATGGTTGATATCTGAAGTGTGCTGGGTGAGCAGGAGAGGGATTTTTAATAATGGCAGTTTTTTAAAAAATTATAATGAGCTCAGGTTGGTTTTATTGGGAAATTCCAGGGTCATTTAATATTAAATAAATTATTGATTTGTGTTTTAATGGGAACCGACTAGGGAGGTGTGATAAGGGGTGTCACCCAACTATTGACTGATTTGAGGTCTATTGGAAAATTTCCAACGAGGGGAGTGATTTAAAAATAGTAATGTGGGATATATTGGGAAATCAAAAGACTGAGTCATGAATATTGTATTATAAGGGCTATTTAAGGAAGGGATTTTCGGCAGAAAAGTCAGTCGACTCGCATCAGGATTGGTGTTTTGGTGCGACTAGGCTCTGGCTCTCGCTCATGCGCATGATCTGACAAGCTACGGGACTTTTTGATTTCTTACTGCTGAAGTCTTTGATGATTTTTGCTGGGGATTAGACTTGCTCCAAATAAAGATAAGTTTTTGCTCCTTCTCATTTCTGCCTGAGATCTCAATTTATTAAGTGTTGTTTTATGAGATTTACTGATTGCTAATCATCTGCCTTGAAGAAGACCTCCCCGTTAAGTGTCACCTCAGGGTAGGGGCCCCTGAGTTCCGACAGTTCTTTAAATGTTGGTACTATGACTGGTAAAGGGAGAGAGTTAGCTGACATGATGGAGCGTAGAAAGGTGGATATGTTGTGTGTTAAGGAGACCAGGTTGAAAGGGAATAAGGCCAGGAATATTGGAGGTGGATTTAAACTGTTTTATCATGATGTAGATGGAAAGAGAAATGGTGCAGGTGTAATCCTGAAGTACATTGAGAGTGTGGTGGAGGTGAAGAGAGTTTCTGATAGGGTGATTAAAGTGAGGCTGGAAGTTGAGGTCATGATGGTAAATATCATCAGTGCTTATGCGCCACAAGAAGGTTGTGAGATGTAGGATAAGGAAAGATTCTGGAGTGAGTTAGATGGGGTGGTGGGGAGTGTAGCTAGACATAAAGATTGGTGATAGGAGCAGACTTCAATGGTCATGTTGGTGAAGGGAACAGAGGTGACGAGGATGTGATGGGTAGGTATGGCCTTAAAGAGAGGAATGTGGAAGGGCAGATGGTGGTAGATTTTGCTACTAGTATGGAGAAGCAGTGGTAAACACATTTTAAGAAGAAGGAAGAGCATAAGAGTATAAGAGTGGAAGAAGTATATTGACTATATTCTGTGCAGGAGAGGTAACCTGAAAGAGATTGGAGACTGTAAAATGGTGGCAGGGGATAGTGTAGCTGTTGGTTGTCTGTAGGATGGCTTTGGAAGTTAGGAAGAAGAGGAAGAAAGCGAGGACAGAAAAGAGAATAAGATGGTGGAAGATAAAGGAGGAAGACTGTAGATTCAGGGAGGTCAGCCAGGGGCTCGTGGTGGTGAAGAGTTGTTGAATGATTGGGCAATGACTGCAGAAGTGAAAAGGGAAACAGCTAGGAAGGTACTTGGTGTGACATCTGGAAAGTGAAAGGAAGACAAAGAGACGGGTGGTGGAATGAGGAAAGCTTAAGGAGACAGAGGTTGGAGAAACAGAATTTGGATCAGAAGAGAGATGAGAAAAGTAGGCAGGAATATAAGCAGATGAGGCAGCAGGTGAAGAAGGAGAATGAGAGAGAGAGAGAAGATTGGATGATGTGGAGATCGTGGATGGTGTATGAAGTGGATAGGATTAGTATGGCAGAAGTGAGAGCAGCTATTAAAAGGATGAAGAGTGGAAAGGCGGTTGGACCAGATAACACCATGTCACACTATGTAGTTATGGGAAAGAGTAGTGGAAGCTAGGCTGATGGAAGAGGTGCCCATCTGTGAGCAACATTATGGTTTCATGCAAAGGAAGAGTACTACAGATGTAATCTTAGCTTTGAGGATGTTGATGGAGAAGTATAGAGAAGGCCAGACCGAGTTGCATTGTGTGTTTGTGGATTTGGAGAAGGCGTACGACATGGTTCCGAGAGAGGAGTTGTGGTATTGTATGAGGAAGTCAGGTGTAGCAGAGATGTAAGTGAGTTTGGTGCAGGACATGTATGAGGACAGTGTGACAGAAGTGAGGTGTACAGTAGGAATGTCAGACTGGTGGGATTGCATCAAGGATCGGCTCTGAGGCGTTTCGTGTTTCCATTGGTTATGGACAGGTTGAAAGATGAGGTCATACAGAAGTCTCCATGGACGATGATGTTTGCGGATGATTTTGTGATTTGTGGTGAGAATAGGGAGCAGGTTGAGAAGAATTTGGAACAGTGGAGGTATGCGCTGGAGAGAAGGGGAATGAAAGTCAGCAGGAGTAAGACTGAGTACATGTGTGTGAATGAGAGGGAAGGCAATGTAGTGGTGAGGTTGCAGGGAGAAGTGGTAGTGAAGGAGGAAGAGTTTAAGTACCTAGGGTCAACAGTAATGGAGAGTGCGTTAGAGAAGTGAAGAAAAGGGTTCAGGCAGGATGGAATGGGTGGAGAAGAGTGGCAGGAGTGATTTGTGATAGACGAGTTTATGCAAGAGTGAAAAGGAAACTTTATAGGACTGTAGTGAGCCCAGCAATGTTGTATGATTCAGAGACAGTGTCGTTGTCAAAAAGACAGGAGGAGGAACTGAAAGTGGCAGTTGAAGATGTTGAGATTTTCATTGGGGGTGACGAGGATGGACACAATTAGAAATAAGTTTATTATAGCGACGGCGGATGTAGGATGTTTTGTAAGGTGAGGGAGGCTAGGTTGAGATGGTTTGGACATGTGCGGGAGATGCAGTATATTGGTAGAAGAATGTTGAGGATGGAGGTACTGGGCAGGAGGAAAAAGGAAGAGGTTTATGGATGTGTTGAGGAGAACAGCAATCTGCTGTGGGGACCCCTAAAGGAGAATAAAAAGAAAAAGCAAAATCACATAACCATTGTCTCCACCGTCTACTCGTCCAATGTTTAAAAATCCGATGTGTATTTAAAAAGTGGTAATTTAGTATAAAATTAAAGAATGCTTCCAAAAAACTCGAATAAACTATTTAATTCGTAGTTGAAAACTGATTGAAACATAGTCAGCAAAGAGAATTGAGTTCCTGGGATCAGGCTGCCAAGGACACCAGCTTCAACTGCCACACAATCCAAAATGCACAATCGGAACATCTGGCAGACTCCCCTCTTAGAAGGAAATTCAACTCTCACCTCCGGCAGAGCTACAAGCATCCATCACCCAAGCTGAAGTCACTGAGGTAGTCAAAAATCTCCTTGGTGGAAAGGCACCAGGTGTGGATGAAGTCCGCTCAGAGTACCTCAAGTCTCTGGATGTTGTGAGGCTGTCTTGGCTGACACCCCTCTGCAGCATCGCGTGGCGGCTAGGAACAGAGCTCTTTTTAAGAATGGGGACTGGAGTGTGTGTTCCAGAGGGTGTGTACAGGGGGATCCCACTCCTCAGCTTCCCTGGGAAAGTTTATGCCAGGGTACTGGAAAGGAGAATTTGTCCGATAATCGAACCTCGAATTCAGGAGGAGCAATGTGGTTTTCGTCCTGGCCGTGGAACACTGGACCAGCTTTATACCCTCTTCAGGATGCTGGAGGGTTCATGGGAGTTTGCCCAACCGGTCCACATGTGTTTTGTGGATCTGGAAAAGCGTTTGACTGTGTCCCTCATGGTGTCCTGTGGAAGGTGGTCAGGGAGTATGGAATCCGGGCCCTTTTTATTAAGGGCTTGGTTCGCATTACATAGTGAGTGTAAGGGTAGTGCAGTAGGTGGACTGGATGCCGTAGGAGAAAGCTAACGCTGAGGCTGAGGCTAAAGCTAAAGCTAAAGCTAAGTCAACGGAGCACCCCACAAAGACTCACGTGCCTTATAAAACAGCCCTCCTCAGCGATGCACCCGCTGAGAAGAATAAAGGAACTCTGGTTATTGGAGACTCCATAGTCAGGCACGTAAAATTAGCCAGACCATTAGGGTCTCCAGCGGCTATAGTTCAATGTATTCCTGGAGCCAATGCACCGGACATAACGGCTAATCTTAAGGCATTAAACCAACAGCGGTTTGCTAAGTTAGTGGTACATGCCGGTGCCAACGATATTCACCTTCGCCAGTCGGAGACGACTAAGGTTAATTTTATA